>PVJS01038643.1:0-19292 GCA_004027185.1 Glis glis
AGGATCCGGGTTCGCGGCCAGTCTCAGCTCTCTCGCTCTCTCTCTCTCTCTCTCTCTCTCTGTATCTCTCTCTCTCTCTCTTCTCTCTCTCTCTCTCTCTCTCTCTCTCTCAATCTCTCTCTCTCTCTCTACTTAGTGAGACCCTCCACAACTTCGTGAGACCCGGTTTCAAAATAAAGTATAAAAAAAATAGGGCTGGGGGTGTAGCACGGAGGTAGAACACCCCTGGGTTTAATCCCTGGTACCGCAAAAAAAAAAAAGACCCCTTAGTAGTCTTTCCTTCTGTACGCTAGATATATATATATATATAATAGAACTATTTCTTCATCAATATTATTTAGACTGTCAGTGTTCATTTAGACTTCATATGTAGTATTTATATGGAGAAAAACATTTTTTAAAAGATCGTAAACATTATTCATGTAGGTGGTCCAAAACTTCAGATCATACGGTTCTCTTTTCTGCACATTTGCCATTTCATCTAGTGAAAGTCAGAGAGTAAAACCTTTGAGGATGATTTGTTTGCCCAATGGATTTGATGAACATGTACAATGATCATGAAATCTGTTCATGCTAAGATCACGAGAATGAGCACAGCATTGCCTTTGTTCCAAAGCAGCTAATTAATTAGGTTTCATAAATACATGGATGAAAACTAATGTCAAAGTTGTGTAACAAATTTCAGGGTTTGACTGGTATGGGGCATCCACAAAAGAGTTTAAAAAAAAGTGAGGGTTTAATAAAAGGAAAATACATTAAACACCTACATGTGCACAGGCCTTTCTTGAGATTTAAAAAAAATCAATAAGGTATAACTCCTTTCTCAAGTAATTATGATGTTAGAATCGGAAGAAAGACTTATAATTAAACATTTGCAGTATGTGCCTCATGTGCTGGTATTGTTAATGTTTCCTCTTTGTAATATTCTCCTCCCCTGATTTCCATACTTCCTCTATATTCTGATTTTATTTATAGTCTTCTAGCTTCTCGTCCTGGATGATCCTCGGCAACTCTTTTACTTATACCTGCCCCTTAATGACCCAAATGCTTTCTGATCACTCTGCCCTTCTCACACATTCTATGGCCCCTAACCTCCATAGCTACATCAATCTCTTATTTTGAAAATGAAAAGAAGAAAAACAACATATAAGATATTAGCAACTTGAACCATCTACACAGCAAGTAAGAAACTGAACGATCAACACTCGCAACTTGCCCCTGATCTATCAAAATGGAAGCAATCCTGTAATTCTTCCCAGATATCCTGGCTCTCTTCACCAGTCTTATCATAATAGCCACATCCATTGATATCTATCTATAGTCTATATATATTGAGTTAACTATATATGTATAACATATATATATATATATATATATATATATATATAACATGTGCATCTCTGTAATTCAGTATCTCTTGTGCAAAATGGGGATAATTTCAGTATTCTCATAAAAAAAGGTCAACAAATTTTTCCTACAAAGGAATATTTAGTAAATGTTTCATAGGCTTTCAATACATGTTATACCTACTCAACTCTTCTATTACAGCATGAAAACAGCCATGAAATGTGTGTGTGTGTGTGTGTGTGTGTGTATACATATTTAAGAACAATCTTTGAAACTACAGATCTATATATCCAACTTCCTACCAACACAAATACAAAGTTACTTTCTTTAAACACTAATTGACAATTAAACTAACTTTTCCAAAAGATAATTGACCTCCTTTCCCCAAACCCCTAAACTGAAATTCCTTTTGTGTTCTGTTCACATTACAATATCTACCACAGTGTGAGGCAAAGCCATTCAATTTATCATTTAAGCCAGAAGCCTGCAGTCACTCTATACTTCTGGCTTTTATTACATTTCGTTCATGCAGAAAATCTCTTGCTTTTTCTTACCACAATCACTACCAGTGCTCTAATCTTTTCTTGCTAATAACCCTTCGATAACCAGACTACTTCTAGTGTAGCCTGATTCAATTTCATTTCCCATAACCTTACTACACTGGATCGTCTAAACACATTAGCTTAGTAAGTAAGAAAGCCCTAGTCAGGGACTGCCTTTTGTTCTAGACCCACTTCCTGGGTTCTTTCTTGTTTGTCAGATCTACTGTCCATAATAAACTATATGGAAATTCACAATTCTCAGTACTCTTTAATTATATATATATATATATATATATATATATATATATGTTAATTTGTTTTTTGGTTTGGAATGCCCTCCTCTATTCCTTCATAGTTAACCACTACATGTCTTTGGAAGTCAAACTCACTTGGGTAATAAACATAGTTTTCAATTTATAAGTTTTGTGTTCTAGAACATATATCCATCTCTCAGTAATTCAGTTATCTCTTGTGCAAAATGGGGATAATTATAGGATTCTCATAAAAAAAGGTCATCAAACTTTCCCTACAAAGGAACATTAAGAAAATATTTTAGGCTTTTAATTCATGTTTTACCTACTCAATTCTTTGTGTGTGTGTGTGTGTGTGTGTGTGTGTGTGTGTTACTGAGGATTGAGCCCAGGCTATACCCCCCAGCCCTATTTTATTTTTATTTTGAAACAGGGTCTCACTAGGTTGATGAGTCTCACTGCTTGCTGAGGCTGTCCTTGAACCTGTGACCCTCCTGTCTCAGTGTATTGGTCAGGGCTCACTAGATTAACAGAATTCACAAAATGAGTATATGAAAAAGGGGTTTATTAGATCAGCTCACAATGCAGTCCTGAGTTCCGACTGCACATGAAGAATCAGAGGAATCAGTAGCTGGTCGAGCGGTCTAAGAGCTGGAGCCTTAGGATTGAAGCAACCACCAATTCAGTCCAGTCCAAGATGTGAAGATAAGGAAGCTCTTGGGAGAAACAATGGTGAAGTTTCAGTTCGAAGGATGGAGGCCGACGATCTCAGATGAGAGCAGACGGTCAAGAAGCTCTTCAAAGGAAACGGCAAAGTTGGAGACCGACGACCTCAGACGAGAGCAGATGCGCTTTCTTCAGGAAGAGTCGTGGCTCCCTCTACGTGGCTTTCTCCTTCTTTTATCTAAGTCCTGCACCTATCAGAACCCTGCTGCCCACATTTAGGACAGGACTTCCGGTTCAATCTGCTGTTACACAACCAAAGTCACATGATCTTAGGTGGGTCAAGTTGACAAACCAGTCCAACTATCACACTCAGCCTCCCAAGTACTGAGATTACAGGCATGTGCCACCATGCCCTGAATAATCTGATATTATTGCATGAAAACAGGTATGAACAATGTGAAATAGATCAATCTGGCAGTGTGACAATAAATATTTACAAAAACAGCTAAGGGCCAAGGTTTAGTTCAAAAATGTTGGTTTGTATACTTATCTCATAAAGTCATAACATTTTGTATCATTTTCATGATATTTCTATGAGGACATTAAATGCAAACCTTTAAGTCATCCTTTTATGTGAAAGCTAAACAGCAAACAAAATGAATTAATAAAAATATACTAATACCAATTTTCTAAAACTTAAAGAATTTTATTACAATTTTTCTCTGTATTTCAAAATACAGATTAAATTCTAAAGATGAATCAGTTAACAGGATAAAATACTGAAATGCATCTGTCCTTTTCTTTAAAATAAATCCTCTTCCCTTTATATATCTAAGAACACTTGAAACAAAGATTAAATATTCCAAATGTGTAAAAACCTTGCACAAAGCAAATCTGGATCATACTTATATTATACATTGATGATATGCTTAATTATTAATTGGAATGCATCCAGAAATATTGAGATTATATTATATATGACTATTTCTTTAAAACTTGTCTATATTTTTAGATAGAAGAAGTTTTAGATTGATTGTTCATTAATTATGGAAAAAACATGCAGTTGTTTTGGAACTGACATATGAGTTAGGAATGAAAGTTAAACCTATCTATGTATTTGTTCAAGTCTGCTTAAATTTTATTAATTTTACTCCTTCATATTTATATACTCTCTTGGTAATTAGTCACTAAGCAAATGTAGATTAGTCATTTTACAAATCTGCAAAAATCCAAGTGAATATTGGACACTGAAAATAGATAATGTTCAAATTTAGTAAAAGGAAAAAGTATTTGAGGTATACAAGTGAACCTGTGAATGTGGCAGGGTCAGTAGGATAATTATCAATCACTAAGGAGTCAAGAAACCATGAACGAAAACACACATGCATACAATTCACAAAGCCTGAGGTGCTAAGGAACACTTCTTTTTTGTTTTGTTTTAATTTTTCTTACTTTCCCAGAAATGGTTGTCAAGGACCACAACTCAAAACAGACATTATATATCTGACATTCTAAGTTCAGAGAATCGCCAGACTGTGAAGGTAGCCATCTCCCTGCCCTTTCGAGGGCTGCCATTCTAACAGAACCTGAAAAACTAAGTACCTCTACCTAACCTCTGTGTTTCTATGAGAAGAAGTAAGTCATTTTTGGAGATGAAGATACATTCTTTATGAGAACTTGCTCTCTCCCCTCATCATTTATAGTGATTGAGGAAGAGCTGAACAGACTACCATCCTTAAACCAACTGAGAAATTCTAAGAGAATCCTTCAGAACTATGGACTTACAAAGAGGCTTGCGGACCTGTCCATGATTACAGAAAATATAGGGAGGACGAGACTAAATGGAATGGGCAAGCAGAGAAGGACCAGGGGAGATAATTTCTTGTTGTTTTCTAACTGTATAACTAGTTATAATTGGACAATTAGTTTCTTTATTATATAAAAACTGGAATGCTCATGCCCCTAGATCCCAGAGTAGAACTCAAAACACACACACACACACACAAAAATATCAGAAATGGTGGACTCAATGTGAAGCAAAGAAATACATCAGTGAGAAAATTGCAAAACAAGGCCATAGATACCAAAGGGCCACAAATACCTAGAAAAACTGCCTGATACTAAACCTTTATCAGCAAGGCCTGTTGAGCTGATGCTAAATCTACAGACATAATGGGATGAATACTTGCGAGGCAGAATTGTTTAGCATTTTTCAGAACTATAAGTATGAGGATATATACCATGAGCACCTGAATGGAGAGAAATTAACTCAATACTACCAGTACACTAGGCAAACATAGCCATACAACTTAAATCTCAGTATTTTCCTTCCCATACCTAAAAAAAAAAATGATTAGAGGAATAAGATATTTTATGAAGTTTCTTTCAGTGAAATAACCATACAGTTTTAATTATATATGAACAAAGTTTTTACAATCATCTGTATAATACTTAAATTATAGAAAACCTAATGTCAAGTTATACATTGGCCGTTACAATTTTTACTGAATTCTTGAAAGTAAAAAAATCTGGTATGATCAATTCAATGAATTATCCAGTAAATTTAGTAGGAAAAAAAATCAATTGAGCATATTGCTTCTCTGAATTAATAAGCATCAAAGGTAGAAAGTCAATCTGGAAATCCCTAAGAACACACAGTCAATCATTGGGGATTAGTGGAATCACTTAGGAAAAGAAGAGAAATACTCCTGAGAATTGTAGGTGAAAATGAAGCGATGTGCCTGTGTGAAAAGCATGCCAAATTAGTAGTGCGGAGATGAGCTTCAAGCACGACTTACGTGGATTCAGTACGTGAGCTTGGATAAGGAATTTACACTTTCTGGGATTCATTGATTATATCCTTAATACAGGGTTTTTTAAATGCAGTGGTCTAGCATTTTCTTTAACATTTTAAACACTGGACACAATTCTGCAACCTATTTTTTACCAGGAGTCCAATGATTTGGCCTTAAATTGGAATGTTTGGTGGAGATTCATAGGAAAAATCTGGAATTTCTGCCTGGTCTTCTCTCTCTTTATTTCCTTAAGAAACAAACCTTTTGAAATAAAAGCAGAAATTCTGTGGGCCTTGGAGCACTGTTTTGAAACTATCGCATTAGATATGATGTGCTGGTTCAATCCATTCCAGATATTACATAAAATATCTACTGAGTCATTGAGAGACAACATATAGATTAGGGACCTCATATATATCATGAATCCAGAAGTAGGAGTAAAAAACAAACAAACACCACTTCTAAGAGAGTTTTCATTTCTTTCCTCTCAGCTCTTTTTCCCACTTAATCCAAAAATATTTTCATCATTTCATCTTTGTATTTTTTTTTTTTTGGTACTGGGATTCTACCTCTGAGCTACACTCCTTCCTTTGCCCCCTTCCTTTTTTTTTCTTGGAAACAGGGTCTCACTAAGTTGCTGAGGGCCTGGCTTAATTTCTGAGGCTGGTATTGAGTCTGCAATCCTTCTGTTTCAGCCTCCCAAGTACTAGGATTACAGGCGTGTGCCACCACGCCTGACTTCATCTTTGTCTTTTTAAAGTCTTGATTGGGATTATTACACATAATTTCAAATAACTAAAAATCATGCTTGGATCTAAGTACCAAAACACCTCAGATGTCACGTTTTCATGAGTGGCCATCATTAGGCATGCATTTCAAGTTTGTGTATGTGCACGTGTGTGTTATTATACGGTTCAGTATTTCACTTGGGTTGTGGGCATCCAACTTATCAGGTCAGAAGTCTTGCTATTGTAGTGTTGGCTGTCGAACAGCACTTGTTTTACTTCATAATGCCCTAAAGTGCAAGAGTCAGTGAGGCTGGCAGTTTTACTACAGCATGTTATTATAAATGTTTTACTTTATTAGTGTTTTTATTTATCTCTTAATAATATAATTTATGCATTGTGATGATGTGTAGTTAGAGCTTTAGCCAGAGTAACTTGTTAGCTAGAGTGACTCCATATTGTTACCCAGCATGACCTCAAACCTGGCCCTAAAACAGGGAAGTTGGCCTTGGAAAAATCAAACCAGGATGTTGGCAGGGTAATGGGTGGCAACATTGTGTTACTGTTATGGTGTCATTATTACAGGGTTAACAGAGTATTTTTGCTTCTGTAGTTCCTTATGCTTGCTTGCTCTACTGTTGGGAAAACTGTTGGGGGTTCCCACCCCTGCCATGGGAACCTGAACTTTTCACCCTGAGCTATTGATTTTTTCCATATATAAGACATGCTAAAGAATAGCCCTACACTGCACTTGGGTCTTATGCCCTGTGTAGTCCCAGCCAGCTGGTAATAACAACTCTCAATTAACACCTTTGGTGGTCTGATTGGGCTTGATCGGGATTCCACCTCACAACAGTATTAAGCTTTACCATAGGTAAGTATGAATATATAGGGAAAAATCATAGAATCTACAGGGTTTGATACTATCTGCAGTTTCAGGCTTTTACTGGGCATATTGGAATGTATCCCCTGTGGAAGAGGGGGAACAATTATATCACGATACAACTATATTCAAGAAAGATAGTAGGCCGTGTGGGAGAATGAGAGTGAGTAGTCATTAATTTTTAAAAAATGCAAGTATAGATTCTATGGCATTTTAAAGACTAGATTAAAATATAAGTTAGTAATGTTAAATATGTGTTGTAGTATAACCCATTAAAAATAAATCCTATTAAACTTTTTATTAACTCCACTGAACTTTAAAGGACCAGGGAATAGTCATGATCAAGAACTATTCTGTGTAATAGATGTCTGAAGCTTATTCCTCCTAACTGCAATTTTGTACCCTTTTATCAGTACCTGCACTTTCCTCACCCACTCTCTCTCATCCAGCGTCTGACAATCATCATTCTACTCTCATTTTAAGAGCTCAACCTTTTAAGATTCTAGCAATCCCACTTCTGGACATGTACCCAAAGGAATTGAAGTCAATAATGCTGAAGAGTTATCTGCACACCCATGTCTATTGCAGCATTATTCAAAATAGCCAAACTATGGAAAGAACCTAAGTGTCCAACGTTCTAGAAGCAGATAAAGAAAATGTGAATATATATATACACACATACATACTTATACATATATATGTATATATATGATAGAATTGTTTTACATATATATACATATGCATACATAAACATGAAATATATGAACCTGTAATAAGTTGATTTGGTATTGTGATATTTTAATATAATCAAAATAGAAATAGATTTTATTCAGTAAATTAACTTTAAAGTTAAAGGTTTTATTAAACTATATTAATTATGAAAAACCCAATTATATTATCTGACCACAGAAAAAGAATCATTTTCATACTTAAAAAATAATCATTTTCGTATTTAAAAATTTATCCTAAGGCAAGACTTATCAAATAAAAATAATAGAAGATGTTATTTATCTAGATATATATATATATATATATATATATATATATTTGTAAAATTCAGTCTTCTGTCATTTGCAACAACATGAATGAATGTGGAGGACATTATGCTAAGTGCAATAAGCCAGGCATGGAAGGATACATACCACATGATCATATTTACATGTAAAAGGCAAAAAATAATTTTACACTCTCTTACTTCTGACCTACACAACTGTGAGATAATAAATTTGTGTGGGTTTTTTTTGTGGTACTGGGGATTGAACCCAGGGGCGTTCTACCTCCGCGCTACGCCCCCGGTCCTATTTTTTAGACTTTGTTTTGAAACCGGGTCTCATGAAGTTGCGGAGGGCCTCATTAAGGAGAGAGAGAGAGACAGGGAGAGAGAGAGAGAGAGAGAGAGCTGAGGCTGGCCGCGAACCCGGATCCTTCGGTCTCTGCCTCCCAAAGTACTGGGATTACAAGCGTGTGCCACCACGCCCGGCCAAATTTGTGTTGTTTTAAATCACTAATGGTGATTATTTAATGGCAGCAATAGACAATTAATATGCATACAAATCATTTTGCTTTCCAAATCCACAAGCATAAAAAACACCCACCCTGAAAAGCATTGCATTTTGAAACATTAGATGAAATCTGTGAAGAAAATTAACTTAGCTAGAACAAATTTTGTTATTCCTACCTCATCAATATTTTTATACATTAACATCTATACTTCAACAAATAAAATTACAAATAATCTAATAATAGATAAAATAGATGAATATTTAAAATTATGCTAAGGCAAGACTTATCAAATAAAAATGATAGAAGATATTTTTATCTAGATATCCATTGAGTATGAAAATGATTATTTTTCTGTGGTCAGAAAATATAGCTTTTTCCATAATTAAATAATTAATTAATATATAATAAAATAATAAAACCTTTATCTTATAAAATTAATTCAATGAATACAATCTAATTCTATTTTGATTATATTAAAATATCACAATACCAAATCAACTTATTACAGGTTCATATATTTCATGATCAATGCTATACAATGATCGATCAACATTTCATGTCAAGATTATATAGTATGGAATTATTTCTTGACATATACTACAGATGGTTTCTCTTGAAGAAAGTAATGCATGACATAAAATGAGCAATGTGTTGAAAACAGTATGTAGGAACTCTTCTACACTGTTAAAACTGGGAATGAATCCACCATATGATCCAGCTGTATCACTCCTGGGTATCTTTCTTAAGGGACTGAAATCAGAATACTATAGTGATACATGCATATCCGTGTTTATAGCAGCACAATTCACAATAACCAAATTATGGAACTAAACTAGGTGTCTATCAACAGGTGAATGGATTACAAAATCATGGGATATATACACACAATGGAATTCTACTCAGCCATAAAGAAGAACAAAATAATGTAATTTGCAGGAAAATGGATGGACCTGGAGAACATTATATTCAGTGAGATTAGCCAGTCACAGAGAGTGAATAGTTATATGTTTTCTCTTATATACAGAAACTAGGTAGTAATTAGGACACAAGAAGGACTTTGGATAATGGAGGAGAAATCTGAGTGGTGCTAAAGAGGTGGTCCAGGGAATAGAGAGTGTGTGTGTGTGTGTGGGGGGGGGAATTAACAAAGGAGGAACTTGCATTGACATTATGTACATATGTGAGAATACCAATGCTAACCTCAGTATCATGCATAGAGAAGGGGAGGGGAGTGGGGAGAGAACCCGGGGAAGCTCACCAAGTGCTGTGTGCATGTATGTCACTATCACTCTGAACTACATTATGATGTAAGACTACACCACACCAATAAAAGTATATGTTAAAAAAGAAAGCAGTACATTAAAAATGTATCACACGAAGTAGAATTATTTCCATTTATCTTATTTATTTATTTTGTGTTGTACTGGGGTTAAACCCAGGGGTTTCTGCCTCTGAGCTACACCCCCAGCCCAACTGTAATTTTTATTTTAAAGCAGGGTCTCACTAAATTGTTGAGGGCCTCAATTGCTGAGGCTGGCCTCAAACCTGTGACCCTCCTGTATCAACCTCCCAAGTATTAGTATTACAGGAGTAATCACCACCATTTCAGTCTAGAATTATTTTTAAATTATTAAATTACAATTAAATATGTCAGAGCTTAAGAAGTCAGTTTAGGTTTTTTAAACATGATATTACAAATGTCTTAATTGATAAAAGGTTTTAGAAACTGAGTACATAAAATGATCAGTGCTCCAATGAAACAGTGGTCTTCAGTAAGGCAAATTCATAATTTATTTCTAATATTATATTATCTGAAATAAAATGCCACCTATGGTTTAAGAATATATAGATGATCAGAATATCAGCCTCTCCCCTCCCTCCTCTCTATCATCTGCCTGTCTATATTTATATCTACCTTTGACTACAAATTCAAAAAATAAATCCAAAAATATAATTGTCACATCTCAAGCTGAAACAAATTTATACATAAATAATAGCACTCATTTTTTCTGTAGACATCTATTTTGAAGGTCTACCTTAATAAATGTTAATTTAAAAATTAGATGTGATATTAGAACTTAATCACTTAATTTGAAATGGAGACACTAGGCTTTTAACTTTCACATCCTTTAATATGATGTTTTTAAACTCTATCAATATATATCTAAACATTTATATGAAATCAAAGATATTTAAAGTGCTTCTTAAAAGGTTTCATCTATTTATAAATTTATAAACTTAAATAAAAATGAATATGATTAAAATATATTTTATTGCAGCTTGAAAACAAACCCTATAGATTAAAACTGGTACTACTAAAATTTGATTTTTAATGTGCATACTCAGATACATCTGATTTTCTCAAAGAAAGTTTTTTTTTAATCAGTGGGTAAAAATAGAATTTTGCAGAATAAGAAAGCATTTGACAATAATCATTTTTAGATTATTAGTTTTTCATGGTCTGGTTTAACCAGGGTAGCATTTAAATATATTTTTAACTTTTGTATGATTCATTATTTATGTCAATTTATATGACTATAATTTTTTTACATTATATTCCAAAAATTGTGCTTGTTTAGCAGGACTGACATACTCTTACAAGTGGTCTTTAATGATATCTGGCTTTAATTCAATTTTGGAAGGAATATCAGAAAAAATGCAAACATTAATGGTTCTAAACATGTCTCATTCACAACCATTCATAACCATTACTCAGTCGATTTTACAGCATTCCATGAATTTTAAAACATTATTTTCACTGTGTAAGTTTTGTCCTGTTTTTTTTGTATTTTTCAGCCCAACTATTGGCCATTCCAAAAAAAGTATTATCATCTAATTTTAATCATTTTTCTTGCAATGATCACATTGCAATTTTCATTAGAACACTGTATTAGTTTGCAATTCAATTATAATATCTCATACTCATTTTAATTTCATACTTCTACTTTAACCTTTTTTAATTCTTTATTTCTTCTTGAATTTTATTATTTATTTATTTATTTATTTATTTATTTATTTATTTATTTTTCATGGTGCTTGGAATTTAACCCAGGGCCATATACATGCTAGGTGAGTGCTCTATCTCTGAGCTACATTCTTGACCCTTGTTTGAGTCTCTTTTAAAGAACTTCAAAAATAATCCAGAGAGGCAAAAGGTGTTGATGCTGAAGACCATAATTTTTAAAGATCATACATATTTTCAAGTTACAGTTATACATACCATAGCTGTGCAGTAGTTTGCAAATTACTCAATACCTGTATCGCTAAGATCATGTGCAAAATAATGACAAAACATTTGTTTTTTCCAGAGTTTTGGCTATGATTAAATAGAGTACATGTATAAAGAATCTTTAAAAAGCCTTAATCTACAAGTAAGTAATAAATATTGACAAAATTGATTTGGCATCATACCTATGAACTGTTTGTCCATCCTAAAATCATGAAGATGTTCTCTTATGTCCCATTATAGACATCTTACAATTTTATCCTTTACTTTTAAATCTAGAATAGTTTTAAGTTTTTGATTCTTTGATTTTTTTTATGACATGAGGTCAAGTTTTTCATGATTTTTTCTTTTCTTTTTTTTTGTATTTCTATAGTCAATTGTCTCAGACTTATTAATAAAGGGAGAAAACTAGAATTCTATAGTTGTATTAAAATATTCATATAGATTGTGAAGTGAATTTTATTGCATAATTTCTTATATAAGTTCTGTAAGATATTTTCTTTTCTTTTTTTTTTTTTGCAGTACTGGGGATTGAACCCCAGGACATTCTACCTCTGAGCTACACCCCCAGCCCTATTTTTTTTTATTCTTTAATTTTTTTTTTGCGGTTCCGGGGATTGAACCCAGGGGCGTAACCCCGGCCCTATTTTTTATCCTTTACTTTGAAACAGGGTCTCACTCAGTTGTAGAGGGCCTCACTAGGTAGCTGAGGCTGGCCGTGAACCTGCGATCCTCCTGTCTCAGCCTTCCAAGTACTGGGATTACAAGCGTGTGCCACCATGCCCGGCTCTATAAGGTATTTTCATGAGAATCTATATTGGCTATATTTTTGTAGTCTATTTCTCTACTTTCATTCCAGAATATACTTGGTCCTAAGAATTGGCTGTCCTGGATGGATAAGCTTTCATTAGCTCAACAGTTAATGTTCTTTTGCTTTGCCTCATACCTAGTGATGGGAACTTAGACTAAGAGTAAAATAAGCCTTCCATTTAATTATTAGTTTTCTAAAATAGTCATAAGGCAACTAAGAATAACTATAAATTTTCTACAATACCTGTGTATTTTGGAGCCATATATAAAGAAATGCACAGGCATTTATAAAAATTTTTATTCTTTCAGTAATCTGTAAATGGTAATTGTATAATTGTTTGTGTATGTAGTTTCATTAATGAACAGCATGAATCTTTTTCTAAATCCAATATAAATTGACCATGTAGAAAAAAATTGTTTTTCACTTTCCCCTGATATATTATTAGGTCAATTAGTTAAATTAATTAGATTATATTATTAGTTAGATTAGTTACATTACTATATTATTAGGTCAATTAGTTAGACTTTAAATCCTCATTCTTCCAGATTTTCTGAAAAGATTTTGCTAAAAAATAAACACATTTAATATGTATGATTATATTATTAACAACACTATTTTATAAAACTCAATTGTCTAAATAAAAGTTTAGTAATGCTATGCTTCTTTTCTAAATAATTTGTACTAATAAGTTACTTCTGGAGAATGAATCCTCCTAACATTTAGCGGTATAAACAAATTACTATATAATACAGATTCTGGGGGCCAGGATCTCAGAAGCAGCTTTCCTGGGTGCTCTGGGCTGTGGTGAATTGGCAGGTTGCGGTCAACCTGTTCTCTGGGCTGAGGTCACCCTAGCCTTGACTACAATTGGAGAATTCACTTGCAGAGTAAAGCACATGATTGTCAGCAGTCCTTAGTCCCTTTCTGGCTGTTGATTAAAAGCTTTCTTTCCCTACTATGTTGATTCTTCATAGGCTGCTTGATTTCTCTCATAAAATGACAGCTGACTTCTCCCAGAACAACAGATAAAACTTAAATAATAGTCTGTTCTAATGTAATGTTGAATGTGATATATGTTCACTTTTGCCATAATTAATTGGTTAGGCCAATACCATGATATAAATTTGAAGGGGACCAATGAAAACTGCCTCAGGAAGGAGTTTCATGATTACTTGTACATAAACCCATGGCATCATTTAAGTCAGCTCCATATTATGTCTAGCTTTAATAAGAATATTGGAAGGATATTTTGTTTGCTAAGGTAAATTTAGTATTAACAAGCCTCTAACATAACAACTGATTTAAATATTTTGGTACTGGGGATTGAACCCAGGGTATTGTACTTCTGAGCTATATCCCCAGCCCTTTTTTATTTTTTATCTTGAAAAAGGATCTGGCTAAATTGTTAAGGCTGTCCTTGAACCTATGATCCACCTACCTCAGCCTCCCAAGAACTGAGATTAAAGACCTGTGCCACCACGCCCAGATGATTTAAATATTTTGTAGGATAACTTCACTATTCTTAAAAACATTAAGTAGAAATATGAAATTTTAGTGGAAAAATAATTAATTTGTACAAAATGACTGCTATTTATCCTGGTTGGAAAAAATATGCAATAGAGTTACAGTTAATTCTAGTCAATTACAAACTTTTTATCATGAAAAATGCTTATGAATTTCTATCACCTTCCTTGTGTGTTTTGTCATAAACACACAAGAAACATGAAAAATCCTAGGGAATTTGGCTCAATAAAATGTGAGATATTCTTCTTCGAACCAATTTAAAATGTCATATATCCTTGGAAAGTAAAATTAAAATTTATATGATAAATTTTTACTTAGTATAAAGTCCATTTATGAAACACATTGACAATTTTGAAAGAAAAGATCATATCAAGAGCACAAACAGTACTTACTGGATCCCTTACATAGCAGGTAGGTAGAAGTATCCCAGTTATCTGATGTTTGTTCTCCTGTGCTTTTTTCTCTGAAGGTATCTTATTATATTCTGTTACTTTAAGTAAAGACTGCCATCAGAGTGCTCAGTGGAGCCTTCCTTGCACGTTCTGGCAAAATCACTAGATCTGAATATTATTATTTTTTTAAAGTTTGTATGAAATGTTCATAGCATTTTCAAATTAGAAATTAGGCTTGTCAAAAATTCACGTGCATGCCTTTGTGTAGGTCGATGAACATATACATACACACTGCCTCTGCTCGTTCTTTCTCAGTCCTTCTGAAAGATCATAGTGAGGCAACTTCTCCCTCTCTGCCAAGATTAAATTATCTATAGTGAGGTATAATATCTTCAGGCTTCAACTGATTTTGGTCAGTTTGTTGATGCTCCTTCCAGTGGTGATTCATAGAACTTTTCTGAGCAGATGGAAGTTCTCAGTTCAGAAGCATAAGTATCAATGTTTTTAAATATGACCACTTGGGTCAGGTGTGGTAGCACACGCTTGTAATCCCAGCACTTGTGAAGTGAGACAGGAAGATTACAGGTTCACCACCAGCCTCAGCAACTTAGGCCCTGTTTCAAAATAAAAAGTAAAATAGAGCTAGGGATGTATCTCAGAGGTAGAATACCCCTGGGTTCAATCCCCAGTACCACAATAAATAAACAAATGAATAAATAAATAAATAAACAGACAAACCACTTGGAGGTATAATACTCACAAGGGCAATGTAGAGGTAAATATTTTGCTTTTAAGATTATAGATAAAGCCATTTTATTATTTCAATAATAAATTTATGCTTAGCATTACATTGATACTTGTATTTCACAGTTCCAGTCTTATGCACAAATTACATTTTAAGGAATCAAGTGAACCATTTAACGATTAGTGCTGATTCCATCAGCATCTTCAATGTCATGTTAAAATATATCTAATTTTTCAGGGAAATGAGTTTATAGTAAGTATTAGCTTTCATTGACAAATTGTAAAGTGCAGATATATGGTACTTATATATTAAAAGTTAAAAAAATTAAAGTCAATTTTGTTTATGTTTACAAATGAGTTCACATTATATGAATCCATTGATCACTATTCAAAATATAAGTTTTTGTCAAATTTCTACTGCCATCTGTATACTGTTTTGACCAAAGCATAATGAAATGAATGCTTTAAAAAAAAAGCCATCTCATTTTAATTCTAAAATCCCATAACATGAATTGCTTAATTTTCTTTTAGCTGTCCGGCATCAGTTATCTTTTCTTTTTTATATAAAGTTTACACTTACAGCAATTATTCCAACAAGGTGTATGCATGGAGGCATTTTAAATATATTTTCTAATTAGAACTTCTCTGACTGGCAGAACAAGAGAAATGGCAGATTGGAGTTTTAGCATGATTTCCTATTCATATTGGCTGCCAAGGCTAAACTTGTAATTAAGGGATAATCCCACAGCAAGACCAGACACATAAGCAAGTAAACACAACACAGGCCTATGTTTATGGGAGACCTTTATTTAGTTCTTGGTTCAGAGAAATATTTTTATAAAGGTTATGAAAATAATTACCATAATAACAGATTATACTTTAAGTTGCTCCTATTATACTGAATCTGAACATTTAACACATTCATTCTTAAAGGAACCTTTAAAAAATGAGAAATAATTCCCAAATCATAAATAGAGGAAAAACAAGTAAAATAATACCAACTTCACACCAATTTGTGCTTTTGTGGACTTCCTCCTCTTCCCTCACTTACCCTTTCACATAAATTTTCTTTCACGATCTTTTAGAATGATATATATATGTATATATATATGTGTATATATATATGTATATATGTATATATATAGCATTAAGTATAAAGGAATATACTGAAAAGACTAAATAAAAGGTAACATACTGAGTTTTGACCATGACTTATATGTATTTGACTTAACCTGCTACCATAAATTATTATAGAATTGGGGAATATAAATGAACTCATACTTTGAGTAAACTATTTAGGCATGTGATCATTTATATAAGAAAAACAAATGGGTAAAATGCCTTATTTATTCCAATATAAAAACTAGAAGCACTTTGTAGACTACAGCAAAAGAGATTAAGCCCAAACAAATAGCAATGTTTCATTGGATAGAAGAAGAAACAGAGGTCAGAGTATGACTTACGAATGTGGCCATAATTAAGGTTAGTTTCTAAAGAGGAGAATGCTCTAGAGGAGAGTTCTAGAAAGCTGAAGTGGAGTTTACTTGAGCTTGTAACTGAATGATAAGCCATATATGCATGTCATTAGATTCTGTGTCCTTGACTCAAAGAACTATTGGGTTACTTTGATTTAAACAGATGTGATGTATGCAAAACACTCAGTGCTGGAGGATATTGTAGTTTCAAACATCTCACTCGAAAGAACTTATTGAACATTTTGGATAGGTATATAGAAATCACAGAGAAATTAAACATTTATCTGTCCATAGAGTAATAACTACATAAGCCATGGACCAACAAAGTCTAAAGTCAGATTTCAAGAAAATCAAGTTCATTAGTCAATAAATTAAAGACTTCCCATAGTAAAGTTAAACCCTTTTTCAAGGAAAACAACAGCAAGCAAACTCTTAATAAGATTGAGTTTATATGACTAATCACTTAAAAATTGCTAGATATAGAAAATAATAAAAATGAGAGACATAATGAAAAGGAAACTCAGAGGACCACAGAGAAGCCAGATATTGAAGTATTTATTTATTTTTATGTTCATTTATTGGTGCATTGTAATTATACATTTTGATATATGTGAGGGTATCAACATCATACATGCACATATTGCACATTTAGCCCTTCCTCCAATCCCACCTATTTCTACTCCTTCCCTCCCTTTCATGCTCCAGATAGTGATTGAGTCTTACAGATTTGTGTATGTAAGAATGCAAACAATATTTATAAGTGTGCTCAAGAATTAAAGAAAATAATAAACACAGAGTAAAAATATGGAATGATTTCAACAGAAAACAAAACAAAACTAAAATCAATAAAAGGACATCAATAAAACCACATTCATAAAGACATTCTGGGGCAAAGGAATAGATAAATAGATCAATGGAAGGGCACAGAGAGCACAGAAGTTGACCCACATAAATATAGTGAACTGATCTTTGACAAAGAAGCAAAGGCCACACATTGAAGCAAAGATAATCTTTTCAGTAAATGATACGATAATAACTGAACATCCTTATGTTCAAAACAAACAAAACAAAGAACTCAGACACATATTTATGCCCTTTTTAAAAATTAACTGAAAATAGATCACAGACCTAAACATAAAATAAAAATTGTAAAATTCATTGAAGATAACATGGGAGAAAATCTAGATGACCTTGGTCTTGGCAATGAAATGTTATATACAGCATCAAAGGTATGATCGATAAAAGAAGTAATAAGTGAGTCTTCACTAAAGTTAAAAATTTCTACTTTGTGGAAAACACTATAAATAAAATGCAAAGATAAGCTACAGACGGGGAGAAAATACTTTTAAAAGTCATATTTTATAAGACTCTTATCCAAATATACAAAGATATTTCCAAATAAAGTAATAAGAAAGTGAACAATTCAATTATAAAGTAGTCAAACACCTCTCTAACGATTATATAAAAATGGCAAATTCTTATATAAAAAGATGCTTGACATCATATGTCAGCAGGGAAATACAAGTTAAAATGACAGTGAGATACCAGTAGGCACCTATTAGAATGGTCCAAACTAAAAATGCTGACAACATCCAATGTTGATGAGGAAGTGGAGAAATAGGAACTCTCATTCATTGCTGGTGGGAACGCAAAATGGGAAAGCCACTTTGGAAAACAGTTTGGCAGTTTCTTACAAAAGCCTCTTCCACAAATGGTGCTGGCAAAACTGGCTAACCATATGCAGAAAAATAGAAATAAACCCCACTTTCTCACCCTGCACTAGAGTCAAATCATGATGGATCAAAGACCTAGAAATCAGACCAGAGACCTTGCAGCTACTCGAAGAGGGCATAGGCCCAACACTTCAACACATAGGCACAGGTAAAGACTTCCTCAACAAGACCCCAAAGACACAGGAAACTAAAATGAGGATTAATACGTGGGATTGCATTAAACTAGAGTTTTTGTGCAGCAAAGGAAACAATCAAGAACCTCAACAGAGAGCCGACAGAATGGGAGAAGATTTTTGCCAGTTACTCCTCTGATAGAGGACTCATATCTAGAATATACAGAGAACTTAAAAAAATCACCACTAAAAAAACAAATAATCCAATAAAAAATGGACAAGTGAACTAAATAGACACTTCACAGAAGAAGAAATACAAATGGCCCATAAATGTATGAAAAAATGTTCAACATCATTAGCAATCAGAGAGATGCAAATCAAAACTATCCTGAGATTTCACCTAACCCCAATTAGAATGGCAATCATTAAAAACACAAACAACAACAAATGCTAGCGAGGATGTGGAGAAATAGGAACTCTACTACACTGTTGGTGGAATTGCAAATTAGTGCAACCGCTTTGGAAAACAGTGTGGAGGATCCTCAGAAGAATGGGAATAAAC
>PVJS01038644.1:0-19292 GCA_004027185.1 Glis glis
GCTACGCCCCCGGCCCTATTTTTTATACTTTATTTTGGAACCGGGTCTCACGAAGTTGCGGAGGGCCTCACTAAGGGGAGAGAGAGAGACAGGGAGAGAGAGAGAGAGAGAGAGAGAGAGAGAGAGAGAGAGAGAACGCTCGCGCGCATGCGCAAGCTGAGGCTGGCTGCGAACCCGGATCCTCCGGTCTCCGCCTCCCAAAGTACTGGGATTACAAGCGTGCGCCACCACGCCCGGCTAGGGCCTCTGTTTGAATCCCTTGATTTTCTCATCTGTAAAGAAAGAAAAGTAATGGTCCTTATACTGTCAGAATTAAATTATTTCATGAAAAGAACTTAGCATACTGCCTGGCAAATGAAAGTGCTCAATAAATATTAATTTTTTTCTATGATTTTTATTGTTAATAAATTTCCTACTTTCATTAAGCTTGTGTTTATATAAAACTGCTCATTATAGCATTATTTATAATGAAAACCAGAAACAAATGTCCCACAATTGAGAAACAGCATAGTAGGGGCTCTGAAAGACCTGTCTTTGGAATTAATGAAAACCATTTTAAATAAAATTTAAAATTCCCTGCTTCGCTACTCAGAGGCTATATGATCTTGAGCAAGTCATTTCTTTTCTCTGACCTGTTTCCTCATCTCAGAAATGAAAAGTTTGTGCTCAGTGACTCTCAAGTTCTCTCCAGATTTAAAGTTCTGTAGCCCTAAGGTTCTAAGTAAATTACCATCCACTGACATCAAGCACAATATACAACTATCAAGTACATGGGAAGATGGTAGAAATATGAGAAAACATAAATACATATAAATTGAAATTTCCAATCTTTTTAGCCCTATTCTTTTTTTCAGAAGTTATCACCTCCCAACTAGTCCATATTGTTTATCATCTCTCTATGAACTAGACTTAAGTTCATGACAGCAGTGATTTATGTCTGTCTTGTTCTCTGGTGTGTGTGTGTGTGTGTGTGTGTGTGTGTGTGTGTGTGCCATCCCCTAGATCAAGGCCTGGCACAGAGCAGCTCAGTTAACATCTGTTAATTGGAAAATTGTGACTATAAAAGAGCAAAGTATCTATATAATAGATATCTATCTATATAATAGAACTATCTATCTATATAATAGAACACCATACATATAAAATATGGACTCCCATGGGAAAATGGTAGAAAGGATCACAGAAGTTAAAACTCACTAACAGGGAGAGAGTAGAGATGAAATGATATTCCTTTTTATTTTCTTTTAATGTTTTGAACAATTTTGTTTAAAAGGATGGCAACCAAAAAGGAAGAGTTGAGACAGGAGAAAAGTACTAGAGAAAGAGAAGCAGGAGTGGCCAGGGAAATGGAGAGAACCAGATGAAAAGCACATGGGAGAAAAGGAAGGGCCCAGGAAAAGACAAGACTCATAACTAGGAATGGAACCACCGCACGACCCAGCTAAACCACTCCCTGGCATTTATCCCAAAGAACTATGGTTGCGTGGATACATTCATACCCATGTTTACAGCAGCATGATTCAGAACAGCCAAGTTATGGAACCAACCGAGGTGCACGTCAATGGATGAATGGAAAAAGAAAATGTGGTATAGATACACAATGGAGTTTTACGCAGCCATAAAGAAGAATGGAATTGTGTCATTTACAGGAAAATGAAGGAAACTGGAGAACACCCTGTTAAGCAAAATAAACCAGACTCAGACAGTCAAGGGTCATATGTTTTCTCTTATATGTGGAAGCTAGAGAAAAAAAAAGAGGGAGGGAGGCTTTCATGAGAATAGAAGGGGGACCAGTAGATCATAAGATAAGGATAAGGAGAGGGAGGAGGAGAGAGAAATAGGAGGTGCAGGGCAATGAAATTGACCAAATGTTATGTCTATGTACAAATATATCACAATGAACTGCACTATTTTGTATAATTATAATGCATCAATAAAATAAAGAAGATTCATGACCAGTCATATTCATGGGGATTCTACTAATGGAAATAGAATCACAGAGGCAGAAGGAAACTAAGGTAATATGATGCTGATAAAGAGAAGCCAATGTGAACCTTGAACTTTTAAATACAAGCTAATCACTATTACACTGTTCCCAGGTAGATAGAATTTCCCCCATTAATTGTCTCAATCAACAGACATTTTGCTGAGTTGGAGCTCAAAGGGGCACTGGGGCTGTTACATGTTACCGTTCTCACCAGTCCCAGCTGTCTTTGATCTCCTGCTATAGATGCCAAGGCTAACTGATATGCTACAGATATTTTCATTAACCAACTGGTCAACCACTCCATCCTGTGTCCCATTCTAGGGGGAGATGAGGGACCCAGGGAGTATAGTAACTAGCCCTCCCTTTCAGAGGATGTGAGGTACACTACCTTACTCCAATACAAAGCAGTACAACTGCCAAATAGATAATGCAGATGATGTAGCCTGTAAAATAAAAAGGCAAGAAATAGCTCTTTCTAGCTTTGGGGGTCAGAGGAGAGTGGGCAGGGAGAAGATGTCCAGGGAAGGCCTTATCCTGCATTTCATCAAATCACAAGGACCCATGTGCTATTTGTGGGCTGAACCTTGACCCCTTCCTCTGTTCCCACCTGGCACTCGGATCACATCCTGCTCTCAGAGCCTCCAGTCCCCACCTGCCTGCCTGGGCTCTTCATCATGTCCAGCAATTTGCCACTTTGAGCAAACCAGGTGAGATCTCCTACTGGAATCCTCTCAGAGCCCTGTACTTCTTATTTACAGCACACATCACCACTGAGATCGCATGATTACTTGTGCAATCCCTTGAACACTTGGAGCACCTCCAGGGCAAAGGCTATGCTGCTTGGCCCCCCTGGGTCCCCAGTGCGAGCGCTGAGCCTGGCATAGTGCCGACACGCAGCATGCACTCAACCTGCAGGTGCAGCCAGTCAGGAAGGTGGCACGGGTCCATCGGTCCAGAGTACGCAGTCCTAAGTTGGTGGCCCTGCTCTGAATCCCAATGTGGCTACAGTTGTGGAACCAGGGAATGAGACAAGCTGCACAGGGAGGAAGGGAGAGTCGAACACCCTGACAGGCAGCATAACTGATTAACTCACTACCATGTGGTCTAGTATATGAAATACAGAGCTTTAGACAGAACAACAGGGATACCTCGGACATAAGTTAAAAGTGTGAAAGAGCTCACAGTCACTTCTTGAAGTGAGAGAAGGAAAGATAATGCATAAGATTAAAAGAACAAGCAATATGGTCCATGTTAAGAAGTAGTTTAACTGGTTTAGCTGGCTTCCTCTCTAAAATCCTGGTGCTGGTTTCATGTTAGAACATAGGTTTTTGTTGTTGCTGTTGTAGTTTTGTTTTGTTTTTGTGGGACTGGGGATTGTACCCAGAGCTACACCCCAGCCTTTCTTATTTATTTATTTATTTTATTTTGAAACAGGGTCTGGCTAAGTTACCATGCACTGGCCACAAATCTGTGATCCTCCTGTCTCAACCTCCCAAGTACTGGGATTACAGGTGTGTGCCACCGAGCCCAGTTCTAGAACACAGGTCTAATGAGCATACTTCTCCCCAGCTATAATGTACAGAGGGAGACAAAGAGAAGAACATTATCTTGCCCAAGGTCTGGTCTTAACCCACAGACTTGGAGAGAATGTCCTGTCCATGTTGGTATTTATTTAGCATTTTTATATGATAGGCCACTTGTATTTATGAGTGCATGCATCAGAATTTCTAAAAGAATCACCTAATTTTAGAAGCAGAAGGAACCTCGCCTTCAAGCCAACATACTACCCTTACAAAAACGGAGGTCCAAGCCAGGCATGGTGGCGTACAACAGTAATCCCAGTACTTGGGAGGCTGAGACAGAAGGATCACAGATTCGAGGCGAGCCTCAGCAACTTAGTGAGGCCCTCAGCAACTTAGTGAGACCCAGTCTCAACATAAATGCAAATAAAAAGATCTGGGTTGTACCCCAGAAGTAGAATGCCCCTGGGTTCAATCCCTAGTACCAAAAATAGAGTAAAATAACCAGAGGACTCAAATGGTTAAGGAACTTGTCCAAGAGCTCAGATGGGGTTCCCAGGAGCACAATCAATCCCCCAGCCCTGGACTCCACGCCCAGAGTGAAGGTCAAAGGGGTTCACATCTATACTGTCAGAAAACTGCTGAGTTCATTTCCAAAGGTCAGTCTGGGTCACTGAAACATCAACAGAGTCCTGAAAAAAAAAAGTCTACTAAAAAGCAATGTGCAACATTTGGTATAGTGTCTGGTGTGATTTTTCAGGGTAAAGGGGGATCAATTGAATTATTACCTTTATTTGGCCCTTCGTTACACACATATCTCTTCCATCATTGAAAAAAAAACACTAGAAGATGTATGTGCTAGATGACGAAAAAACAAGTGGGGATGGAGACTGATGGGACTGTCCGATCACCCACAGCAGTAGGGAATGGTTTCTTTGTGGTCATACTAAACTGCTTACAGGGTTCTTGTAAATGCCGCCGTTTCCTCCCATTGCCGAAGCTGCTTGCTCTGCTGGATGGCCGTATCCCGCACTCCCATGCTTCCCAGCCCAACTCCCACCTACACATCAAGGCTCAGGTCAGCAACGCTTACCCAGAAGGACACCGAGTGAGCATGTCAACATAACTTAGTTTCTTCTTTCACCTTACGTAACCCACAACCCTGTTTAGGCCTCACAATTCTTCTAGGTGTCAAACATACTAGCAATAGCATGAGGTTTGCACAACCCCATGTGCTCCTTTGAGAAAAGTGCTACAAAAACACAAGGTAGCATTTTATAAATTTATTTCACCTGATTCCTTGAGACACATACAGAGTGGTTTAGATAGATGAATCAACCAAACCAAGATTAATAGCCTGGTGGACTGCACTCTTTTCTCTTTCCAAGCCGCAAGTCAAAATAAACTCTCCCTCGATTTATAACTTCATAAAATGTGCTTTGGAACACAGAGTCCTGAATCTGCTGTGGTTATTAAAAGGGTGGTGGTATCCATCAGGATGGGACAGGTTATGCTGTGGTAACAAAGAACCCCTAACTCTCAGCCTAAGGATGACCACAGTGGTCCCTCTGAGGTCAACAACATCAACCTAGCAACCTCCTCTTTCTGGTCTTTACCTGACAATGTGGGTCAGTCGACTCTGTGCTGACATCAGTTTTGAAAGTTATGACCCCCTCCTCTCCTTCTCCAACCGTCTGCAGAGCTGTTCTTGCAGAGCACAGTGCGCAAAGTGAGAATATTCATAAAACACTTGGGACACTGCCTGGCATAGAGCAGCAGCCAGTAAAAGATAAGGATGGCTACTGCCACTATCATTATTACCACTATCCCCCCTCCTCTTCAAATGATAATGATGATGTTATTATTATAATTCTCATACAGCAGTGGTTCCTGAATTTGTCTGCAATTGGAATCACATGAACAGCTTATAAACTACTAATGTTTGTGCCCATCCACCCCCAGAATTTGTGAATTAATTCATCTAGTGTATAGTCTTGGGCTTTGGAATTTTAGAAGATCACCAGGTGACTCCAATGTGTAGACAAGTTTGGGAACCACTGTACTAGAGGCAGCGAGATTCACATGCACGTGTGCGCGCACACACACACACACACACACACACATACACAAATGGCCTCTCTCAGGTTCCATGAATTCCCTCTTTGATAGCAGTGGTTACATCAGTTAGGATGAGCTGGATTCTGCTATGTAACAAAGAACTCCAAAATTTCAACCCTAATGACAATCACAGTGGTTTACTCTCTAGGATGAAAATGAGCGCAGCAACCCTGTCTTTCTAGTCTTTATCTGACATTTAATCCTAAGCTTTTTACACTTAGGTCTGTCTCACGTCCTATTTAGTTTTACTTCATACCTTTCCTGGGTCCAGTTGAACAAGTTTTCCAGGCCCACCCAGAGTAAATCAGAAACCCGAAATTATACTGATGTGGACAATGGGGAGGAGTCTGGTTATAGAAGGGCCCCTGAAGGCTATTAGATAGGTAAATTATCATCAGTAATAATCGGGGGCAAGGGGGATGGAAAACAGACACACCAAACTCAAAAAACACAAGATATAAGTTAAAAATCTTATTTGTCAACTGATCACCAATCATCATCTGGATTTCCCCACTTTTGAATGAAAGTATGCTTGCTGGGGAAGAAGTGTGTGAGGTCCGGAGACCTGTGAGCAGATGAGCCCGCGCCCTTCCACCTGGCAGCAAAGTGCAGCAGGCGCAGCAAGAAAGCGTCCTGCTACCCGCACACAAGTGATTTTCAGCAAATCGTCTTTCTGTCCTGTGGGATTTTGTCTCTGTAGAGTCTGGAGACAAACAAAAAAACCCGTTTGCCCTCATTTTGGCAGTTTAACTTAAGAATCATACTAGCTTTATGTAAACTCTTTGCAAAGAAAGAAAGAAAGGCTTTATTTCCAATGCCGGAGTTAACTCGGGCCCAGGGGAAAGACACTATGTATACAATTACATAATAGTTACTCTATTACTTTAAAAGCTAATGGCAGCCTCAAGGCAGAACAGTCAAAGGGAAAGAGAAGGCATTTCTGTAGAAGTATCTGATGCAACCCTCTCTTCAGAGGCATTGTTAGTTAAAAATGGTTCTGCTTTTCTCAGAAGCTCATTCAATTATCCTGTTGTTTCCCTAAACCTGGGAGAGAAGTTTTCCTCCCATCTATACCGGGTTAAAGAAAAAAGGGAGGCAGGATTCTCCAAATAAAAGCTTAAATGGAAAGCAGCAAGACAACCCTTTTTAGGTTTTCTATTAATGATCTATTTCTCTACAGTTCTGGCCAGCTTCCTGGGGGTGTGTCTGCCAGAAGCATCCTAACCTCTCTAAACTTGTTTCCTCATCTGTCAAATGAAATGCCTACCTGTCAGGGATATTATGACAACAAACTATGAAAACTATGTAAAGTGCCTAGCATCCAAGGAATGTAAATGTCCATTCACTAGAAGGTGAGTTTCTCGGGAGACGAGAGAACTCCTTACTCCTCTTCGAATATGGATCCCAGCACACATGAGCACTTAGAGACTGTCACTTTCTCGTTGTCAAAGTCTACTCCGTCTACTCCACTTCTCCCCATCAAGGAGTATTCCTCAGTCCTGCAGACTTCATCTCCAATTCAGGGGGGTGGGTCCTGAATGGTCTAAGCCAATCAGTGCTATCTCATTTTTCCCCTGCCACCATGACTGGTTGAGTTATAGAGGTATGTCTTAGGATGATCCAATCAGAGGGAAGCTCAGAAATTTTGTTCAAAGGCTCTGGGGAGAGGTAGTAGCTCTTCCCTCTCTTGCTACTATGAAAGAGATGAGTCTGATAACAAAGGCAATAGGCAAAAGGGCAGAGCCCAGAGAATCCCAAAACAACGAAGCCAGAGCCTTGATCAGTGTGCGCCTGAAACCCACCTTACCACTCCATTCTGGTTATGTGAATCACTGAATGAATCTCTGAAGACAGGACTGGACAGAAATGTCATCACACTTGCAATGATTTAACTCAGACTTTAAGTTCCCAAGGAGCAGGAGCCTTGTAGGCCTCGGTTACCCTGGAGCCCAGGCCTTAGCAGAGTTTCTCAATACATACTTTTTAAAAAATGAATCAATGGAATGAAACTTACCAAATCACCTGGAGTTCAGAAGCTGTTAAAGCCCTACTCCCCAAATGTCTCTGGATCAAAGAAGCATCAAGAAGAAGCTCATGAGAACTGGAGCAACCATACAGACCTGGACTTAAATCATGGCTTCACCTAGGCCTCAGCTTCTTCCCCTGAAAAACAGGGATAATAATACCTATCTCCCTGGGCTAGGAGCCATGTCAAAGCACCAGGGAAGGCTACATTTAAGAGAGATACATTTCCAGCCAGGCACCATGGTGCACGCTTATAATCCCAGTACTTAGGAGGCTGAGACAGGAGGATCGTAGGTTCACAGCCAGCCTCAGCAACTTAGTGAGGCCCTCCACAACTTAGTGAGACCCTGTTTCAAAATAAAAAATAAAATAGGACCGGGGGTGTAGCTCAGAGTTAGAATGCCCCTGGGTTCAATCCCCAGTACCATAAAGAGAGAGAGAGAGAGAGAGAGAAAGAGAAGGAGATACATTTCCTTCTTTTTGTTCAGCTAGCCCTCCTCAGATCATGGGATCATGGGTTCTGCTATGGGATTTGGAGAACAAGGTCATCATATGTACAAAGTGGTGGCATACGCCCTGCATCACCCGCTGAGCTAGTCCTGGGAACGGGATAACAGGTAAGAACCATCCTGAGCCTCCCCTCCCTCAACATACATCCCTGCCCTTTAGTAGCAGTGACCTAGAAAGAGGACATACATGAAAGGCAGCTGGCAGCCTCCCGACAGGGGTGTGGGCCTAGTGCATTGGCAATGTCACAGACCTGCACATCCCTCCAGGCTGTTGATTAACCATTTAGAAATGCTGTGGAACGCAGGGGAGCTATAAGCTCCCCGAGGGTAGGGGCTTGCCTCAGTCACTAGTCTACCCCCAGCTCCCAGAGAGCATCCAACAAGCTGGTCCCCAAGTAATGAATGAAGATGAGTGAGTAAGACACACACACAGCAATGACATCAAGATTCCCAGAGTAAGCCAGGCGTGGTGGCACACATTTGTAATCCCAGTACGTGGGAGGCTGAGACAGGAGGATCGCAGGTTCATGGTCAGCCTCAGCTACTTAGTGAGGCCCTTGGCAACTTAGTGAGACCCTATTTCAAAATAAAGAATAAAAAAAATAGGGCTGGGGGTGTAGCTTGAAAGTAGAATGCCCCTGGGCTCCATCCCCGGTACCACAATCAATAAATAAATTAAATAAATAAATAAGAGTAGAGCTATAATGAAACCCTAATGCTTAGCACAATCTCCTGGTTATGCAGCAATGAAGTCAAAGACCTAGATAGGAGAGGGAACCTCTGAGCCTGACAGACCTGGACTGAACTCCAACCCTCTCATAGCAGTGCCTAGGGCTTGGTCCTCAGGCGAATTCCTCAATTCTGAGTCACAGTTTCTTTCTCTGACACACACAATGATCAAGAGTAAATAAGAACATTTTAAAATGCAACTATAAATAAGGAAGAAAGATTGAAATATCAAAATATTAATATCAATTAGCCCTGAGTGGTAACATTATTGCGAGGACTTTCGTTTTTTCCTATGCGTTGTGCATTTTTTTAACTTTCTGTAATCAACACAAATTGGTTGTCTAATAAAAACAAAAGTGAGGTGGCATCGCGTGAAGTGTGCAGCCCCCCACCTCTGACATCAAGCGGGGATCCAGCACGGTTCCTTCTCTGTGGATGCCCTTCAGATATCTGCAAACAGCTACCACATGTCTCTCTGTCTCCTATTTCTTGTTAAATATTTCCGCTAATTTGATGACTTGATTTCAGGGCTCGCTTCTATCCCTCCTCTCTGCAAAGACTCCATCTGTTAAAATCCCACTCTGACTATTGTGTAACCAGCTTACGGATCAGCAGCTCACTCTCGTTTGCTCATTCATCTGCTAATTCATTCCTTGAGTAAACAGTGATTAGAAACCTACTATATTGGACGTCCCTTGCTTTCGCCTACCCACCATTCACAAATGGTACCCGGACTCGCTGAGGAAACTCCCACCTTCCCTCGTTCTCAGGAGGTGCAGACCCCAGCCTCACTTCTTCAAGGGGTGGGCATTGGGCCTAGGAAGGCCAATCAGAGCATCATCACATCCTCCTCCCCAACAGGGATTGGTTCAGTGATGTGCAGGTTACCCAAAAAAAGACCAATCACAGACAGTGAGACTCAATTCAAAGACTTTTGTTGAACTACTGGGAAAGTGATCTTTTTTTTACCTCCTGCCAGAACTGCTAACAGCCATCTTGTACTACAATTTGAAAAGGAAATGAGCCGGGCACACCCGTAATCCCAGTACTTGAGAGGCTAAGACAGGAGGATTGCAGGTTTACAGCCAGCCTCAGCAACTTAGCAAGGCCCTATGCAACTTAGCAAGACCCTAATTCTTTTTTTTTTTTTTTTTTTGCAGTACTGGGGATTGAACCCAGGGGCATTCTACCTCTGAGCTACACCCCCATTCCTATTTTTTATTCTTTATTTTGAAACAGGGTCTCAGTAAGTCACAGAGGGAGGGCCTTACTAAGTAGCTGAGGCTGGCCGCGAACCTGGATCCTCCAGTCTCAGCCTCCCAAGTACTGGGATTACAAGCATGCGCCACCACACCCGGCTAGCAAGACCCTATTTCAAAATTTAAAAAAATAGGGCTGGGATGTAGCTCAAAGTTAGAATGCCCCTAAGTTCAATCCTCAGCACCACAAAAAAGAGAGGGGGGGAGGGAAGGCAGGAAAGAAGGAGGAGGAGGAGAGGAGAAGGAGGAGGAGGAGGAGAAGGAAGAGAAGGAGGAGGAGGAGGAAGAGGAGGAGGAGGGAAACGAACCGTAGGCAGCCCTGAGAGATGGCAAAAAACTATAAGCCTCAAGCAATACTGTTTAAGCCTTGGGTTTACCACGCCTTCAATCCCATCCCCAGATTTTTCAATTAAATAAACCAACAAGCCCCCTTTCAACGGAAGCCAGTTCAAGCTGGGGCTCTGTTTGGAGGTGGCAAGAATCCTGACGAATGAAATCTCAAGCACTGTGCATACGCTGCATGCTGGTTACACACAGATGAAGCAAGATAATCCACATGTCTTTCCAGGCCCTCTCAGGATGAGGTGGAGACAGCCACACGCAACTGCAATTACGTAAAGCCAATAAGATAATTGCTCTAATTAAATTCCACACAGTGCAACATGAGCCCACAGAGGGGCGTCAGGGACGGTCTCGGTCTCCCAGGGCAATAGCATTTAAACCTACTCTCCATCTACGCTCAGGCCGTGAAGACAGAATTACTGTTTGGGGGAGTCAGATAACACTGTTGATTCACATTCATCTTCCAGTAAACTAAAACCACGGCATCCCACGCGGCAGAGCAGGCAGCGATACTTAAAAAGCTTAACGGCGCGCTGGGAAGGAGTCCACAAAATACAGTCTCAAGAGACCCACGAAGGGCCAAGGTCACAGCGCTCACTTTCAAGAACTTCACAGGAATGTCGCAGATGATGTGACCCTCTTCACTAACAGCGGGTCGGTTTATGTGACGTTGACTCTATTTATTCGCTTTTCCCATTTTCTTGCCCACTTGGACGATTGTTTTCAAACCACAACAGCATCGTAAAAACAGCCCTTTCAAGACAAATCACCCACTAACTGAGTTTATTTCCAAATGATAACAAGGGAGAAGGAACAGAGAAAGCCTCTGGTTCTATAAAATGTTGCACGATGGGTTAGACATGCAGCCCGCCACAGAAAACAACAATAACAACAATGAAGGCTCCTCTGGGAACATCTATTTTGCTAAGAAAGGCTGTAAAGGTTGCTCTTTTTCAGCTAACAGAAGCTGGTGTCTCTGGGACTTTGGGGTGACGCAGCCTCAACAGGGGAGTTAGGAAGATCAACTAAGGCAGAAAAGGAGGACACTGCGGGACAAATTCTCCTTGCCTTTGCTGTTTTCCAAACACATCAGGGATTCATCTGGTCCAGAGACACAGCTCCAGCTTTCCAGAGCAAAGAATCGTACAATCAGAAAACTTAAGACCAACAGAATACTTCCATGTGGTCCCAAGGGAGGTGCCAGGGATTAGCTACAAGAGCGAGGGGGGCTTGACATGTCTTCTGGATACACTGCATTGCTCAGGAGCAGCTGCATGGCCTTGGTTTCTAAGACTCCTCTAAGACTGCCCCCAAACTCCACTTCCAACTCCACTTCCTTTACTTATGTGACAGGACTGTGCATGACTTTGCTCCTTTCTTGAAAATGGGATTCCCATTTACCACCCATTTCCTGGGCAGCTGCAGGGTTCTGGCATAGCCAGGCAATGGAGAGCCCACAGCATTATGGGCATGTGAGGACTACGCTAGATACTACAGGGAAGGGCCTGGAGTTTGGCACAGGCTCAGTAAATGCTGATTTCCCAAGGGGGGTTAGCAGTTCCCGCAAGGAGACCTGCAACTCCCTCTAAATAAGGGAGAGGTTAGCCAGGCGTGGTGGCACACGCTTGTAATCCCAGTACTTGGGAGGCTGAGACTGGAAGATCCGGGTTCGCGGCCAGCCTCAGCTACTTCGTGAGGCCCTCTGCAACTTACTGAGACCCTGTTTCAAAATGAAGAACAAAAAAAATAGGGCTGGGGGTGTGGCTCGGAGGTAGAATGCCCCTGGGTTCAATCCCCAGTACCGCAAAAAAAAAAAAAATAAGGGAGAGGTTTTCAATTTTATGTGATTTATTTATTTATATATTATATTTTTGTGGCACTGGAGATTGAGTCCAGGGGAATTCTACCTCTGAGCTACACGCGCAGCCCTATTTTATTTTTTATTTTGAAACAGGGTCTCACTAAGTTGCTGAGGGCCTCATTAAGTTGCTGAGGCGAGCCTCAAACTTGCAATCCTCCTGTCTCTACCTTCCAAGTACTGGGAATGCAGGTATGCACCACCACACCCAGCTTAAGTGATGTATTTTAATAGAAAAAGTATTATGTTTCTGTTTAAAACTTTTTTTAAAAAAGTTGCAGGGCCTTGGGTTCAATCCCCAGTACTAAGAAATCAGAAAAATATAAAAGGACATAAGTCAGAGATCTTCCATCCCAAGAGGTATATAAGATTCCCCAACCACCTTTTTTTTCTTTTATTATTGTCCTTCCAGCAATAGTCAAGACATAATCAAGCGTGTGTATGTATCTAATGTGTGGGTGGGTGTTTAAAAGCATTTATACCCCCCCTTTTTGCACACATAACAGCATACCACATACACTTTCCTGTACATTGCTTTTTTTTTTAACTCAAGACTATATCCTGGTGCCAGGCACAGGGGCACAATACTGTAATACCCGAGGCTAACACAAGAGGATCGCAAGTTTGAGGCCAGCCTGAGCAACTTAGCAATACTCTGTCTCAAAATTAAAAAATAAAAAGGGCTGGTATATATCCTGAAAAACCATTCCTTCTTAGCATAAATGACCTACTATTTTAAACAACAGCACAGCATTCGACTTTCAACATATACATTGAATCCATTCCTAGTTAATATACATTTCAGTTACTTCCAGGGTCTCTCTATTACATAAAATGCTACAATGAATAATAGTGACACACACCTTCACAGTAGGTGTGTAACTATAAAAATGATCCATTTATAAGATAAAATCTTTAAGACAGAATTGCAGGATCAGAGGGTACGTGCCCTTAAAATGTTGGTCAATAGTGTCAAATTGCTCTTCAAAGAGGTTGTACTAATTTTCACGCTCACCAATTATGTAAAAAGTATATGCCAATTTCTCTGCCCATATTCAGTTTTTTAGATTTTTTTTTTTTTTTTTTTTTTTTGCGGTACCAGGGATTGAATCCAGGGGCTTTCTACCTCCGAGATCCACCCCCAGCCCTATTTTTTATTCTTTATTTTGAAACAGGGCCTCACTAAGTTGCGGAGGGCCTCACTAAGTAGCTAAGGCTGGCCGTGAACCTGGATCCTCCTGTCTCAGCCTCCCAAGTACTGAGATTACAAGCATGTGCCACCACGCCTGGCTTGTTTTGTTTTTAAATACAGGGGGAAAGCGTGGGCAGAGCTCCTCCACTCTTGTCCCATTGTCTCTTCTTGTCCCTATGAATCACCCATGACATTACTATTTCCTGAAAACTCTACCCCTGGACGCACAACCCAGAGATCAGAGTTTAAAATAGAATGCATGTTTGAGCCAATAGTGTGCTGGAGCCAGCTCATACTACTCAAGTGCTCTATCAATGAGGTACATCCCCAGCCCTTTTTATTTTTTTATTTTGAGACAGGGTCTCACTAGATTGCCCAGATTGGTCTCGAACCTATGATTTTCCTGCCTTAACCTCTGGAGTAGCTGGGATTACTTACAGGTATGTACAACCAAGCCCGGCTCATTGTTAGTTCTTAATCATTTTAAAGATACTTTTTTTTTTGCAGTACTGGGGATTGAACCCAGGGGCATTCTACTTCCGAGCTACACCCTCAGCCCTATTTTTTATTCTTTATTTTGAAACAGGGTCTCACAAAGTTCCGGAAGGCCTCACAAAGTAGCTGAGGCTAGCCACGAACCTGTGATCCTCCTGTCTCAGCCTCCCAAGTACTGGGATTACAAGCGTGTGCCACCATGCCTGGCTAAAGATACTATTTTATAATCTCTTTTCGAAGGTTCTATTACTTGCAACTTGGGAATGCTTTGTTTCCTGAGTAGTTTATAGTTTTTAATTGTGAATTCATCTTCAGAAAAGGTAGTTCTTTCCTTCCGGCATGATAGTGCATGCCTGTAATCCCAGTACTTAGGAGGTTGAGACAGGACGATCACAAGTTCAAGGCCAGCCTGGGCAACTTAGTGAGACTCTATCTCAAATTAAAATAAAAAAGCCAAGCTGGGCATGGTGGCGCACGCTTATAATCCCAGTACTTGGGAGGCTGAGACAGGAGGATCCAGGTTTGTGGCCAGCCTCAGCTACTTAGTGAGGCCCTCCACAACTTAGTGACACCCTGTTTCAAAATAAAGAATAAAAAATCCCAGTAGGATTACAAGCATGCACCACCACACCCGTCCATGGCACTCAATTCTACCTTAAATCCAGGCCTCATTTCTAGACCTGCTGGGCATTAAAACCTCAGCCTCCAGACTCTTGGGCTTCTACCTGGTGCAAAAGTTCCAGAAATGCCCACAGCTTCAGCTCACATGCAACTAACTACCAGGCTGACATTTCTCTCCTCATTTTTGACACTGGTAGATTTCCCTTTTTTTATGAGCTCCCCTGAATAGAATTCTTATATTTCCATCAACTCTGCATTCATACCAGGAACAACTCATGAAAATCAGCTTAGTCCATCATTTGCCAGAAACGTTCCAGGCTACCAAATCCAACAGAACTATTGCCCACACTTGAGTTCTGTCTGCACTAAAACTGCATCTTACTCAATGTGTCTCGAGTCAGAGAATAATATGAAAGTTGAAGAGTCCAAATTCCCCCTCAAAGCCCCACCATAAGGTCTCACCCTGGAGACTGACAAACCATCTCTCACGATGCTCAACACAGCCAATTCTTCCACCAGCCGTGGACGTCATTTCTTAGGCTGAGCACCCTGTGAAAGAGCTGGCTTGCATTTAGGGGCCATGATGTGTGATCATCAGAATCTATAAATATGAGAGCTACTCGATGGCACAAGATGCTCACACTTTAAAAGACTAACCGAGGGAACAAAGACTGACCAAGGGGACAGCAGATCCACACCTCCCATCCACGCTCCCTCCAGGAGAGACACCCACTGGGTGGGAGGACAGGATCACCCACGCTATTTAAAGTGTCATTTTCATCTCTGTTTTGTTTTTGCTGAGCAAGTTCGTTTGGAACTGGATAAGCTAGAAGCATCAATCTATGGTGATAAAAATCATAACAGGGATTCCCTCAGGCAATACTAACTGCAAAGGGGGATGGGGGACCTCCAGGAATGATGGACACATTGAACAGTCTAATTTGGGGGTGGTTAAATGGGTGTAATCTATTAAAAATTCGTTCATCAAGCTGTTCAATTAAGATTCATGCATTCTAAATTCGTGAAGTGTTCCATATTTTCTAATTGACCGATGTGTGCATGTATACTTCTACCACCCTGAAACCCACCAAGATGTATGATTACAATGTACCAATTAAAAAGAAAATTCATGCATTCTATCTTTTTTTTCTTGGTGCTGGGGATTGAACCCGGGGCATTCTACCTCCAAGCTACACCCCTACCCCTTTTTATTTTTTATTTTTTGAAACAGGGTCTTGCTAAGTTGCCGATGGCCTCGCTAAGTTGCTGAGGCTGGCTTCAAACCAGTGATACTCCTATCTCAGCCTCCCAAGTACTGGGATTACAGGCCTGCACCACCATGCCTGGCTCATGCATTCTGTAGTATGCATAATTTTATTAAAATAAAAGTTAAAAGCATGCCTGAGACAGGAGTGCTGTGAGGCGAGACATCCTGCCAAGGGCCTCCATTCAACAGTGAAGCCTGGCCAGAGGCCGACCAGCCGAATGGAGTGCGGTGCGGAGGCCAGGAGGCCTAAGAAAAGTAGCCGCAGAAGACGGAAGTGCCCTGTCCAGGCACCCAGACTCAGAGCATGGGCGGCTTCCCATGAGGGCCTGCCCGGTGTCACGTTCACAGAGGTTAAGAGCACCAGCTTCCAAGCTAGCCTGCTCGGGTGCAATCCCTGACTCCGCTCCATACTAACGAAGGGACCCGGGGCCAGGGACTTCCCTTCTTTGAACCTCAACTTTGTTGAGGTTCAGTTTGAGGCTCAATTCCAGTATAGCACTTAGCATAGGACCTGCGCTTGGAAAAAAAATCCATAATTATTAGCTAGTACTACTGTTACTGATGATGAGAAGCCTGGGTGTGTCATCTTCCCTCCAGAACTATAGTTCTTTAAGTGAATACGTCGACTGATAACCTCAGAGGTTCTTGGCGGACATTCACAGTGGGAATGAGAGCGCACATGTGTTCTGATTTCAACAGAGGCAGACGTTCTTCCTCCCTCGGAACTGCAGTCCATCCCCGGCCCTGACTGCCCGCTTCAATTTTCCCACAGAGGGAAGCGGTGAGGAGCGCAGGCTCTGGAGCCAGATGGCCACAGTCATGTCCCAGCTCTGTCACTTACCAACTTGTAACCTTGAACGAAGTGCTCAAAGCCCAGGCCTCAGTTTCTCCTCCTGAAAAAGAGTTATAGCAAAGATTAAACAAGCTACAATGGTCCTCAGCACACAAAAAGCCCCCAGTAAATCCTAGCCACGATTATTTTTCCCCCTAAGAACTTCAAACAGCATCTGTACAGACCATTACAGTTTACCGGGCTGTTCCACAAACACTTTTCTCACTTAATGCTCAAAACAGTCTTAGGTAGTACAAATAAAGAAGTAGTGATTCAGAGAAATTAAGTAACTTGCTGAAGGGTTGCACAGCAAGAACAGAGACCCAACCTGAACACCTAAAACTAAGGGAGAGTTTGGCTGGATTGTGTTGTCCCAGAGGCAGAGAGTAGGACCAGAATGGCCTTTGAGATTCCAAATTCTAAGATAAAGGATGCTGCCGGCAGTGGTAGCACACCCTGTAATCCCAGTACTTGGGAGGCAGAGACAGGAGGATCGCAGGTTCAAAGCCAGCCTTGGCAACTTAGCAAGACTCTCAGCAACCTGGTGAGACCGTTTCCAAACAAGAAATAAAATAGAGCTGGGGATGTAGCTTGGAGGTAGAATGCCTCTGGGTTCAATTCCCCCCCCCCAAAAAAAAAGGGCTGGGGTATAGCTCAGCTCAGAGGTAGAATGCCCCTGGGTTCAATCCCCAGCACCAAAAAAAAAAAAAAAAAAGATAAAGGATGCTGGAACTCTAGGCTTCAGCAGCAAGTTTCAGTACCAGCAAAAATGCTCAGCTCAACTCTGAACTGGTCTGAGCCATTTTGTCCCTGAATCACTTCCTGTTTTAGGTTTCTATTTTGCAGAGAAAGGAAAGCAAACATACATGACACCACCCTCGTCACCCTCAACAATCTCTCACAGCAACAAAAGCTTTTGAGTCAAAGAGAGTTTTCAGAAACCCATCGTTAAAGGACACCCTACTTCAGGCATCCACCAGCATACCGTGTGAACATCGGAGTCCGGGCCGCGGTGTCTAGACACCCCTATTATGGGTGGAAGGGAAACAGAACGCCTCTTTCTGGCCTCTACTTTGATTAAATCTTTTGCTGCCGAAGAGTTTTCGCTTTGCTTTTCATTGTGTGCTGAAACTACCGGAAGCCACTTAAGCAGCCCCATTCTATTCACAAAGGGCTTGGGGGCCGGGGCTCCCTGTCCTGGGAGACCAGGATCTGCTGACCAGTTCTAGCACTTCTGCTGTTCTGCCAGCTCCCCTTCCGCCAGAACAGGTTTTGTGTTTGTTGTTCTGACCATCCTGGGAGTATGGCTTAATGTTCCCTTTGAAACACAATCACAGGACGTCCCAAAGGCCAGGGGAAGAAAGGATTCAATTTAAAAACTGTGCTCACAAGCTGTGTCCAAAATATGTACACACACCACGTGTACACACACACCATGAACATACATCATACATATGTATACCACACCCATGAACACATACCACACATTTGTACCCACATCACACATGTACACACATACACATGTGTACACACACACACACACACACACACACACACACACACAGCCAGACTCCTAACGGCAATTCTCCTGACTCCTCTTGCATCTTCCTGTTCAATGAGCTTTCCTTCTCTCCAATTCTTTGACCAGATTTCCAAAATAGAAAATGGCAACAAGTTGTTCACTTGGGAAAAATTTTAGGGCCTTGGGCAAAGTCGTAGAAATGAGAAAAAGCACACAACTTCACACTCACCAAACCCCTGCCTTGCTTTGTTTTTAAGAACACTAAGAGGAAGCTGACCATGCATCGCTTGGGGACGCGCCCAGGACACAAAGTGTGGCTCTGGCAGAGGGAACATGGGCACCTCGAAATAATGGTGCCTGGTTCCCCTTACAAGAGGTGGGCAGAGAGACCCTGGAGTGCAGCCCCAGAAGCCAGCTCTCGTCTCCTCTGCAGACTCACACCATGGGGCCACCGGATGCTGGGCCAGTCACCTAACCTCAGAGTCCCAGCAGCCTTTTGCTATAAGGTGAGGATATACATTCATTCAACACCCAGCTCTAGAGCACCTGCTGTGTGCCAGGCATTGTGGCCAGGGAGAAATTCCATGAATCGAGCCTTCCCAGGCACCCAGGAGCCATCGGAAATCAATGAGAGCAGTCACGGGTGAACAAGAACTGGTGGTGACAGGTGCTGAGGCGACGGGGTGGTACCTCAACTAAGCACAGGGTGGAAAGCGATGGGTAATGTAAGAGAGCTTGCCCAAGGAGACGCTCTCTAAACTGAGAACTGAAAGACAAGTGAGAGCGGACCAGAGGCAGGTTGACAGTACACGCAAGGCCCACAGGCTAGACTCTCGGCCACGTGGTCAAGCACAGGAGGTGAGCAGGGAGACGAGCTGGGCCCTGGAGGAGGTGGGCTTGCCAGGGAAACCAGGAGACCCCCATGTTCTCCCAGCCCTCAGAGCTGAGTCCATGGTCCTCTAAGATCCCAGGACCTCTCTTTCTATTTATTTTCTTTTTTTTTTTTTTTTTGCGGT
>PVJS01038645.1:0-19292 GCA_004027185.1 Glis glis
GCCCTCTAAAGACATGCTTAAATTTTTGTGGGTGTCCCTCTTAGACCGTGCTTAATGTAGGGTGTTTGTCCGTGTGTACCCATCTCTAGCCACCATCACGGCCCTCTTGAACGGTGCTTAAAGTGGGGTGTGTACGTCTGTGTATCCACCTGCAGCCACCATCACGGCCCTCTAGAGCCATGTTTAAATTTGGGTGTGTCCCCCTTGAGCCGTGCTTAAAGTGGGGTATGCATGTGTGTGTACCCAACCCCAGCCAACATCACGACTCTCTTAAACCGTGATTAACGTGGGGTGTGCCCCACTTGAGCCGTGCTTAAAGTGGGGTGTGCAAGTTTGTGTACCCACCTCCAGCCACCATCACAGCCCTCTAGAGACATGCTTAAATTTTTGTGGGTTCCCTCTTAGACCGTGCTTAAGGTAGGGTGCGTGTCGGTGTGTACCCACCTCTAACCACCATCACAGCCCTCTTGAAACTTGCTTAAAGTGGGATGTGCCCCATGAGCCATGCTTCAAGTGGGGTGTGCATGTGTGTGTGCCCCTTCCAGTCACCATCACGGCCCTATAGATCCACCCTTAAATTTTCTTGTGTGTCCCTCTGGAGCCGTGCTTAATGTAGGGTGTGTGTCTGTGTGTATCCACCCCTAGCCACCACCACGGCCCTCTTGAACGGTGCTTAAATTTGGATGTGTCCCTCTTGAGCCGTGCTTCAAGTGGGGTGTGCATGTGCGTGTACCCCCCTCCAGCCACCATCACAGCCCTGTAGATCCATCCTTCAATTTTCGTGTGTGTCCCTGTTGAGGCGTGCGCTTGTGTGTACCCACCTCTCTCCACCATCACGGCCCTCTTGAACGGTGCTTAAAGTGGGGTGTGTCCCACTTGAGCCGTGCTTAAAGTGGGGTGTGTCTGTGTGCCCAACTCTTGCCACAATCACGGCCCACCTGAGCCGTGTTTAAAGTGGGGTGTTTGTCTGTGTGCTCCCACCCCTAGCCACCACCACGACCCTCTTGAACCGTGCTTAAAGTGGGATGTGTCCCACGTGAGCCGTGCTTCAAGTGGGGTGTGCATGTGCGTGTACCCCCCTCCAGCCACCATCCTTCAGTTTTCGTGTGTGTCCCCTTGAGGCGTGCTGAATGTAGGGTGTGTGTCTGTGTGTACCACCTCTCGCCACCATCACGGCCCTCTTGAACGGTGCTTAAAGTAGGGTGTGTACCACTTGAACCGTGCTTAAAGTGTGGTGTGTCTATGTGCCCAACTCTAGCCACAATCACGGCCCACTTGAGCCGTATTTAAAGTGGGGTGTGTGTCTTTGTGCTCCCACCCCTAGCCACCATCACGAACCTCTTGAACCATGCTTAAAGTGTGGTGTGTCCCACGTGAGCCGTGCTTAAAGTGTGGTGTGCACGTGTGTGTACCCACCTTCAGCCACCATCACGGCCCTATGGAAACATGCTTAAATATTCTTTTGTGTCGCTCTTGAGCCGTGCTTACTGTAGGGTGTTTGTCCGTGTATACTCACCTCTAGCCACCATCACTGCCCCCTTTAACAGTTCTTAAAGTGGGGTGTGTATGTCTGTGTATCCACCTGCAGCCACCATCACGGCCCTCTAGAGCCATGTTTAAATTTGGGTGTGTGTCCCTCCTGAGCCGTGCTTAAAGTGGGGTGTGCATGTGTGTGCCCAACCCCAGCAAACATCACGACTCCCCTAAACCATGCTTAAAGTGGGGTGTCACCCACGTGAGCCGTGCTTAAAGTGTGGTGTGCATGTGTGTGTACCCAACTTCAGCCACCATCACGGCCCTATGGAAACATGCTTAAATTTTCTTGTGTGTCGCTCTTGAGCCGTGCTTACTGTAGGGTGTTTGTCCATGTGTACCCACCTCTAGCCACCATCACGACTCTCTTAAACCGTGCTTAACGTGGGGTGTGCCCCACTTGAGCCGTGCTTAAAGTGGGGTGTGCAAGTTTGTACCCACCTCCCGCCACCATCACAGCCCTCTAGAGACATGCTTAAATTTTTGTGGGTGTCCCTCTTAGACGGTGCTTAATGTAGGGTGCATGTCGGTGTGTACCCACCTCTAGCCACCATCACGGCCCTCTTGAAACCTGCTTAAAGTGGGATGTGTCCCACTTGAGCCCTGCTTAAAGTGGGGTGTGTCTGTGTGTGCCAACCTCTGGCCACCATCACGGCCGTTTTGAACGGTGCTTAAAGTGGGATGTGCCCCACTTGAGCCGGGTTTAAAGTGGGTTGTGCAAGTTTGTGTACCCACCTCCAGCCACCATCACAGCCCTCTAGAGACATGCTTAAATTTTTGTGGGTGTTCCTCTTAGACCGTGCTTAATGTAGGGTGTGTGCTGTGTGTATCCACCCCTAGCCACCATCTCGGCCATCTTGAATGGTGCTTAAGAGGGATGTGTCCCACTTGAGCCGTGCTTCAACTGGGGTGTGCATGTGCGTGTACCCCCCTTCAGCCACAAGCATGGCCCTGTAGTACTATCCTTCAATTTTCGTGTGTGTCCCTGTTGAGGCGTGCTGAACGTATTGTGTGTGTCTGTGTTTACACACCTCTCGCCACCATCACGGCCCTCTTCAACAGTGCTTAAAGTGGGGTGTGTCCCACATGAGCCGTGCTTAAAGTGGGGTGTGTCTGTGTGTGCCCAACTCTTGCCACAATCACAGCCCACTTGAGCCGTGTTTAAAGTGGGGTGTTTGTCTGTGTGCTCCCACCCCTAGCCACCATCACGACCCTCTTCAACCGTGTTTAAAGTGGGGTGAGTCCCACGTGAGCCGTGCTTAAAGTGTGGTGTGCATGTGTGTGTACCCACCTCCAGCCACCATCACGGCCCTATGGAAACATGCTTAAATTTTCTTGTGTGTCGCTCTTGAGCCGTGCTTACTGTAGGGTGTTTGTCCGTGTGTACCCACCTCTAGCCACCATCACGGCCCTCTTGAATGGTGCTTAAAGTGGGGTGTGTACATCTGTGTATCCACCTGCTGCCACCATCACGGCCCTCAAGAGCCATGTTTAAATTTGGGTGTGTGTTCCTCTTGAGCCGTGCTTAAAGTGGGGTGTGCATGTGTGTGTACCCAACCCCAGCCAACATCACGACTCTCTTAAACCGTGCTTAACGTTGGATGTGCCCCCACTTTAGCCGTGCTTAAAGTGGGGTGTGCAAGTTTGTGTACCCACCTCCAGCCACCATCACAGCCCTCTAGAGACATGCTTAAATTTTTGTGAATGTCCCTCTTAGACCGTGCTTAAGGTAGGGTGCGTGTCGGTGTGTACCCACCTCTAGCCACCATCACGGCCCTCTTGAAACTTGCTTAAAGTGGGGTGTGTCACAGTTGAGCCGTGCTTCAAGTGGGGTGTGATGTGCGTGTGCCCCCTCCAGTCACCATCACGGCCCTACAGATCCACTCTTAAATTTTCGTGTGTGTCCCTCTTGAGCCGGTTTAATGTAGGGTGTGTGTCTGTGTGTATCCACCCCTAGCCACCATCACGGCCCTCATGAACGGTGCTTAAAGTGGGATGTGTCCCACTTGAGCCATGTTTCAAGTGGGGTGTGCATGTGCGTGTACCCCCCTCCAGCCACCATCACAGCCCTGTAGATCCATCCTTCAATTTTCGTGTGTGTCCCTGTTGAGGCGTGCTGAATGTAGGGTGTGTGTCTGTGTGTACCCACCTCTCGCCACCATCACGGCCCTCTTGAACGGTGCTTAAAGTGGGGTGTGTCCCACTTGAGCCGTGCTTAAAGTGGGGTGTGTCTGTGTGCCCAACTCTTGCCACAATCACGGCCCACTTGAGCCGTGTTTAAAGTGGGATGTGTGTCTGTGTGCTCCCACCCCTAGCCACCATCACGACCCCCTTGAACCGTGCTTAAAGTGGAGTGTGTCCCACGTGAGCCGTGCTTATGTGGGGTGTGCAAGTTTGTGTACCCACCTCCAGCCACCATCACAGCCCTCTAGAGACAAGCTTAAATTTTTGTGGGTGTCCCTCTTAGACCGTGCTTAATGTAGGGTGTTTGTCAGTGTGTACCCACATCTAGCCACCATCACGGCCCTCTTGAACGGTGCTTAAAGTGGGGTGTGTACGTCTGTGTATCCACCAGCAGCCACCATCACGGCCCTCTAGAGCCATGTTTAAATTTGGGTGTGTGTCCCTCTTGAGCCGTGCTTAAAGAGTGGTGTGCATGTGTGTGTGTACCCAACCCCAGCCAACAACACGACTCTCTTAAACCATGCTTAACGTGGGGTGTGCCCCACTTGAGCCGTGCTTAAAGTGGGGTGTGCAAGTTTGTGTACCCACCTCCAGCCACCATCACAGCCCTCTAGAGACATGCTTAAATTTTTGTGGTGTCCCTCTTCGACCGTGCTTAATGTAGCGTGTGTGTCTGTGTGTATCCACCCCTAGTCATCATCTCGGGCCTCTTGAACGGTGCTTAAAGTGGGACGTGTCCCACTTTTGCCGTGCTTCAAGTGGGGTGTGCAAATTTGTGTACCCACCTTCAGCCACCATCACAGCCCTCTAGAGACATGCTTAAATTTTTGTGGGTGTCCCTCTTAGACCGTGCTTAATGTAGGGTGTGTGTCTGGTGTACCCACCTCTCGCCACCATCACGGTCCTCTTGAACGGTGCTTAAAGTGGGGAGTGTCCCACTTGAGCCGTGCTTCAAGTGGGGTGTTCATGTGTGTGTGCCCCCTCCAGCCACCATCACGGCACTAACGATCCACCCTTAAATTTTCGTGTGTGTCCCTCTTGAGCCATGCTTAATGTAGGGTGTGTGTCTGTGTGTACCCACCCCTAGCCACCATCACCACTCTCTTGAACGGTGCTTAAGAGGGATGTGTCCCACTAGAGCCGTGCTTAAAGTGGGGTGTGTCTGTGTGCCCAACTCTTGCCACAATCACGGCCCACTTGAGCCGTGTTTATAGTGGGGTGTGTGTCTGTGTGCTCCCACCCCTAGCCACCATCACGACCCTCTTCAACCGTGTTTAAAGTGGGGTGAGTCCCACGTGAGCCGTGCTTAAAGTGTGGTGTGCATGTGTGTGTACCCACCTCCAGCCACCAACATGGCCCTATGGAAACATGCTTAAATTTTCTTGTGTGTCGCTCTTGAGCCGTGCTTACTGTAGGGTGTTTGTCCGTGTGTACCCATCTCTAGCCACCATCACGGCCCTCTTATACGGTGCTTAAAGTGGGGTGTGTACATCTGTGTATCCACCTGCAGCCACCATCACGGCCCTCTAGAGCCATGTTGAAATTTGGGTGTGTGTCCCTCTTGAGGCGTGCTTAAAGTGGGGTGTGCATGTTTGTGTACCCATCCCCAGCCAACATCACGACTCTTAAACCGTGCTTAACGTGGGGTGTGCCCCACTTGAGCCATGCTTAAAGTGGGGTGTGCAAGTTTGTGTACCCACCTCCAGCCACCATCACAGCCCTCTAGAGACATGCTTAAATTTTTGTGGGTGTCCCTCTTAGACAGTGCTTAATGTAGGGTGTGTGTCTGTGTGCATCCACCCCTAGCCACCATCACGACCCTCTTGAACGGTGCTTAAGTGGGATGTGTCCCACTTGAGGCGTGCTTCAAGTGTGTTGTGCATGTGTGTGTACCCACCTTCAGCCACCATCACGGCCCTATGGAAACATGCTTAAATTATCTTGTGTGTCGCTCTTGAGCCGTGTACACATCCCACTTTAAGCACTGCTCAAGTGGGACACACCCCACTTTAAGCATGGTTCAAGAGGGCCGTGATGGTGGCTAGAGTTGGGTTCACACAGATACACACCCTACATTAAGCACGGCTCAAGAGCGATACTCACGAAAATTTAAGCCTCGTTCTACAGGGCCGTGATGGTGGCTGGAGGTGGGTATACACACCTGCACACCCCACTTTAAGCACTGTTCTAGAGGGTTGTGATGGTGTCTAGGGGTGGGAGCACACAGGCACACACCTCAGTTTAAGCAAGGCTCAAGTGGGACACACATCCCACTTTTAGCAAGGTTCAAGAGGGCCGTGATGGTAACTAGAGGTGGGAGCACACAGACACACACCCCACTTTAAGGACGGCTGGAGAGGGACACACAAAAAATATAAGCATGGCTCATGAGGGCCGTGATGGTGGCTGGAGATGGGTACACACACATACACACCCCACTTTAAGTACAGCTCATGAGGGCCATGATGGTAGCTGCAGTTGTGTGCATAGAGACACACACCCCACTTTAAGCACGTCTCAAGTGGGACATACCCCACTTTAAGCACCGTTCAAGAGGGCCATGATGGTGGCTAGAGGTGGGTACACACAGACAAACACCCTACATTTAGCACGGCTCAAGAGCGACACACTTGAAAATTTAAGCATGTTTCTATAGGGCCGTGATGGTGGCTGAAGTTTGGTACACACATGCACACCACACTTTAAGCATGGCTCAAGTGGGACCCACCCCACTTTAAGCACGGTTCAAGAGGGTCGTGATGGTGGCTGGGGGTGGGAGCACACAGACACACACCCCACTTTAAACACAGCTCTAGAGGGCCGTGATTGTGGCAAGAGTTGGTACACATAGACACACCCCACTTTAAGAACGGCTCAGGTGGGACACACCCCACTTTAAGCACCGTTCAAGAGGGTCGTGATGGTGGCTCGAGGTGGGTACACACAGACACACACCCTACATTAAGCACGCTTCAGAGGGACACACACGAAAATTTAAGGATGGATCTAGAGGGCCATGATGGTGGCTGGAGGGGGGTACACACACATGCACACCCCACTTGAAGCACGGCTCAAGTGGGACACATATCCCATTTTAAGCACCGTTCAAGAGGGCTGTGATGGTGGCTAGAGGTGAGGGCACACAGACACACACCCAACTTTAAGCACGGCTCTAGAGGGACACACACCAAAATATAAGAGACCCAGAGAAAGGAAGAGAGACTCTGAGAAAGTCAGAGAGACCCAGAGAAAGGAAGAGAGACCCAGAGAGAGGAATAGAGACCCAGAGAAAAGAAGAGAGACCCAGAGAAAGGAAGAGAGACCCAGAGAAATTAAGAGTAACCCTGAGAAAGGAAGAGAGACCCAGAGAAAGGAAGAGAGAACAAGAGAAAGGAAGAGAGACCCTGAGAAAGGAAGAGAGACCCTGAGAAAGGAAGAGAGACCCTGAGAAAGGAAGAGAGACCCAGAGAGAGTAATAGAGACCCAGAGAAAGAGAGACCCAGAGAAAGGAAGAGAGACCCTGAGAAAATAAGAGAGACCCAGAGAAAGGAAAAAAGACCCAGAGAGAGGAATAGAGACTCAGCGAAAGAAGAGAGACCCAGAGAAAGGAAGAGAGACCATGAAAAAGGAATAGAGACCGAGAGAAAGGAAGAGAGACCCAAAGAGAGTAATAGAGAACCAGAGAAAGAAGAGAGACCCAGAGAAAGGAAAAGAGACCCAGAGAAATGAAGAGAGACCTAGAGATAGGAAGAGAGACACAGAGAAAGGAATACAGACCCAAAGAAAGGAAGAGAGACCCAAAGAGAGGAATAGAGACCCAGAGAAAGGATGAGACACAGAGAAAGGAAGAGAGATGCAGAAAGAGTAACAGAGACCCAGAGAAAGGAAGAGAGACCCTGCGAAGAAAGAGAGACCCAGAGAAAGGAAGAGAGACCCAGAGAGAGGAATAGAGACCCAGAGAAAGGATGAGAGACCAAGAGAAAGGTAGAGAGACCCAGAGAAAGGAACAGAGACCCAAAGAAAAGAAGAGAGACCCTCACAAAGAAGAGAGACCCAGAGAAAGGAAGAGAGACCTTGAGAAATGAAGAGAGACCCAGAAAAAGGAAGAGAGATCCAGAGAGAGTAACAGAGACCCAGAGAAAGGATGAGAGACCCAGAGATAGAAAGAGAGATCCAATGAGAAGAATAGAGACCCAGAGAAAGGAAGAGAGACCCAGAGAAAGGAATACAGGCCCAGAGAAAGAAAGAGAGACCCTAGAAAGGAAGAGAGACCCAGAGAGAGGAATAGAGACCCACAGAAAGGAATAGAGACCCACAGAAAGGATGAGAAACCCAGAGTAAGGAAGAGAGACCCAATGAGAAGAATACAGTCCCAGAAAAAGGAAGAGAGACCCAGAGAAAGGAAGAGAGACCATGAGAAAGGTAGAGAGACCCAGAGAAAGGAAGAGAGACCCTGAGAAAGGAAGAGAGACCAAGAGAAAGGAAGAGAGACCCTGAGAAAGGAATAGAGACCCAGAGAAATAAAGAGAGACCCAGAGAAAGGAAGAGAGACCCTGAGAAATGAAGAGAGACCAAGAGAGAGGAATAGAGACCCAGAGAAAGGATAAGAGATCCAGAGAAAGGAAGAGAGACACAGTTAGAAGAATAGAGACCCAGAGAAAGAAAGAGAAACCCAGAGAAAGGTAGAGAGACCCAGATAAAGGTAGAGAGACCCAGAGAAAGGAAGAGAGACCCAGGAAAAGAAGAGAGAACATCAGAAAGAAGAGAGACCCAGAGAAAGGAAGAGAGACCCAGGAAAAGAAGAGAGAACATCAGAAAGAAGAGAGACCCAGAGAAAGGAAGAGAGATCCAGAGAAATGAAGAGAGACCCTGAGAAAGGAAGAGAGACCCAGAGAAAGGAAGAGAGATCCGGAGAGAGTAACAGAGACCCAGAGAAAGGAATAGAGACCCAGAGAAAGAAAGAGAGACCCAACGAGAAGAATAGAGACGCAGCGAAAGGAAGAGAGACCCAGAGAAAGGAATACAGGCCCAGAGAAAGGAAGAGAGAGCCAGAGAAAGGAAGAGAGACCCAATGAGAAGAATAGAGACCCAGAGAAAGGAAGAGAGACCCTGAGAAAGGAAGAGAGACCCAGGGAAAGGAAGAGAGACCCTGGGAAAGGAAGAGAGATCCTGAGAAATGAAGAGTGACCAAGAGAAAGGAAGAGAGACCTAGAGAGAGGAATAGAGACCGAGAGAAAGGAAGAGAGACCCTGAGAAATGAAGAGAGACCAAGAGAAAGGAAGGGAGACCAAGAGAAAGGAAGGGAGACCAAGAGAAGGATTAGATACCCAGAGAAAGGATGAGAGAACCAGAGAAAGGAAGAGAGATGCAATGAGAAGAATAGAGACCCAGAGAAAGAACGAGAGACCCAGAGAAAGGTAGAGAGACCCAGAGAAAGGATTACAGAACCAGAGAAAGGAAGAGAGACCCAGAGAATGGAAGAGAGACCCTGAGAAAGGAAGAGAGACCCTGAGAAATGAAGAGAGACCAAGAGAAAGGAAGAAAGACCCAGAAAGAGGAAGAGAGACCCTGAGAAATGAAGAGAGACCAAGAGAAAGGAAGGGAGACCCAGAGAGAGGAATAGAGACCCAGAGAAAGGATGAGAGACCCAGAGAAAGGAAGAGAGACACAATTAGAAGAATAGAGACCCAGGGAAAGAAAGAGAAACCCAGAGAAAGGTAGAGAGACCCAGATAAAGGTAGAGAGACCCAGAGAAAGGAATACAGAACCAGAGAAAGGAAGAGAGACCCAGAGAAAAGAAGAGAAACCCAGAGAAAGGAAGAGAGACCCAGGAAAAGAAGAGAGAACGTCAGAAAGAAGAGAGACCCAGAGAAAGGAAGAGAGACCCAGAGAGAGGAAGAGAGACCATGAGAAAGGAAGAAAAATTAAAGAATGGAATTTCATGGATGGCATATGTTCACAATGATCCACTGATAAGCTGTTTAAGGCATTCTCACTAGAATGCTTAGTCAGAAGAATTCCATCTTCACCCCTGCTCTGCCAATCCTATGTACTTGGAAAAAAATGCACTAGACTGACTCAGAATCTAGAACCTCAGTTCATTAGATATAAGCACAAATGGCCTCAGTGAGGAAAGCCATAGAAATATAGACAATACCAAATTTTTACCAAACTTTCAGAGCTATGTAGGTGATCTCATTGGTACACTTAATAAATGTTTATTAGCACCTGTGAACAAGGCACAGAGGGAGCTGTAAGAGTTCATGAATCTGACCAACCGTGGTGGGTTCACCAAGTCAAAAAGAATGGTCACAGCAGCCACCCCCAAATCACAACTAGCCCCCCAACAGACATCATAAAGTGCTAGATAAGGGCCATTAACAAGTCTGGGCGCCGACTCAATTCCGATGAGTGAAGTTCCTTCTCCAGATAACTCTCCCATTGCCTCCTGTGAATAAAGTTTTGTTCCAGTCATCATCGAGAATGTGAAGATAACTCAGCCAGACTCCAGTCCATGACTTCTGTGGCCGGTAAAGGCTCCCGGGTGACTTCGGTTCAACGACAAATGAGCACCAACTCTGGCTTGCACATCACCAGTCACTGGGACGGGATTTTCTTCCCTACGTGGCTTCTCCGATGTTGAACAAGGTAGGAAGTCCGGGTGAAGCCTTTCCCACACGCGTCGCACTGATAGGGTTTCTCACCAGTGTGGATTTTTTGATGTTCAATAAGGCCTGTATTCCGAGTGAAGCTTCTCTCACACTCGTTACATTTATAAGACACAGGAGTCTCTACATTTTCCCACTGGCTTTCCATCCTGCCCTGCCCTTCCCAGTCAGGATCCTGAGTATTTTTTTCCCCAGTATGGATCCTCTGGTGTCTCAGAAGATGGGAACTCCGCCTAAAGGCTTTGCCGCACAGGGTGCACTGGTACGGCTTCTCCCCGGTGTGAATCCTGTGATGTTCCAGGAGGCTGCAGCTCTGGCTGAAGGTTTTCCCACAGTCCTCGCACTCGTAGGGCTTCTCCCCAGTGTGGGTCCTCTGGTGTTTGATAAGGTCCGAGCTGTGGCTGAAGGCCTTGCCACACTCTTCGCACTCGTATGGCTTCTCCCCGGTGTGAACTCTCTGGTGAATGACGAGGGCAGAGCTCCCGATGAAGGCTTTGCCGCACTCTTCACACTCGTAGGGTTTCTCTCCAGTGTGGATTCGCCTGTGCTTACTTAGACCTGAACTCTGAGCAAAGCTCTTTCCACATTCATGGCAAATGTGCCGCCTGCTCCCTGTGGCGTTTTTCTGCTTTCTTTGTAACCTGCCCTCCTCCGGTTCGCCAGCTTCTGCATATGCAGAGACCTGGGCAATGTCCTCATTCGGGGGCCACGGTATCTGCCCCGGCTCCTGTTCTGGAAGTTCCTCAGCTGGAGGCAACTCCCTCATCTTGGTCTGCATTTCCCTACCTGAAACAACAAACAGCTGGTGACTGTCCATTGTCCTATGCCATGGGAAGACAGCTTTGAGATGAGGACCAGGGAGACAGAACAACAGAGGTCCAAGTATGAGGATTTCTTTTTTAAGTACTGGAGATTGAACCCAAGGGTATTCTACCTCTGAGCTACACCCCGAGCCCTTCTCCCCTTTTTTAAGTTTTAAAACAGGGTGTTGCTAAGTTGCTGAGGGTGTCCTCGAACCTGCAATCCTGTCTCAGTCTCCCACATACTAGGATTACAGGCATGCACCACCACGTCCAGCCAGGGATGAGGATTAAGTGCAGAAATAAGGATGGGAATAAAGGGGGACAGCAGGAGTGCTGGGGTGAGAGACCTGGGAATGGAACTGGGGCCACTGGCAGGAGTGCACCACGGGGAATGGAGGGAGGAAAGGTGACGAGAACCAGGGACTGTGCTGGGGACTCGGGGAGGGGTGGGGCGCTGAGCTATAAGAATGGTAAGCCGGGGCCATACACCTAGGATTAGATACTAAAAGGGCTGAGCAGAAGGGGACAGGAAACAGAACCAGTGAGGGGGCTTCTTAATTGTTACATAAGAAATAGCCAAAGTGGAGACTCAGAAAATCGGTCACTGACCAAAATTAGGACAGTTATCTTGGACTGTGCCCCAGGCAGAGCACTGGGAGGTCTAAGTTGGAACGTCCACCATGCTGCCGAGGAGCTATGGACTCTGACAAGTCACAGAGCTCCCTGTGCCTCTGCACCCTCACTTTTTTTTCTTTTTTCTGGTATTGGGGATTGAACCCAGGGGCATTCTACTTCTGAGCTCCACCCCCAGCCCTAGTTTATTTTATTTATTTTTTGTGGAACTGGGGATTGAACCCAGGGGCATTCTACCTCCAAGCTACACACCCAGCCCTGTTTTTTATTCTTTATTTTGAAACAGGGCCTCACCAAGTAGCTGAGGTTGGCCGTGAACCCGGATCCTCCAGTCTCAGCCTCCCAAGTACTGGGATTACAGGTGTGGGCCACCGCACCGGCTCGCACCCTCACTCTACGGTCAGGGTCTGTAGTCAATGTCTAAGGTTACTTCTAACTCTCATAATCTATGACTTGCCCGTTTCCTGAAAAGACCCCTCTACTTTTTTCCTCAGTCAGGGCTAAAAACTGGACGGGAGGGGGAAGAAATCAACCTATTTTCCCCCTAATACTGGGGATTGAACCCAGGGCTTTGCGCATGCTAGGCAAGCACTCTACCTCTGAGCCCCAGCTCCAGAAATCAACATTTGTTGAGCATCTTCTAAGCCAGAACTGTACTAGGGACTGTATCTACTTCATCCCACTTGCTTGACTAGAACACTGGAAGGACAGAGAAGAAAGCAAGGTCGGAGGGTTAAGGAGCTAGTTGGTAAACAGGGTTTCAAAAATGGTGGTTCTGAGACAGGCGTGCTGACACATGCCTGTAATCCCAGTACTTGGGAAGCTGAGACAGTAGGATCATAGGTTCGAGACCAGCCTCAGCAACTCAGCAAGAGCCTGTTTGAAAATAAAAAATAAAAGGAGCCAGGCGTGGTGGCGCACGTCTGTAATCCCATTACTTGGGAGGATGAGACAGGAGGATTTCAGGTTTGAGGCCAGCCAGCCTCAGCAACTTAGTGAAACTCTTAGCAACCTGGCCAAGACCCTGTTTCAAAACAAAGAATAAAAAAGGGTTGGGGGTGTAGCTCACAGATAGAATGCCCAGGATTCGATCCCCAGTACCACAAAAAAAATTTTTAAATGGTGGTTCAGAATCCAAATATAAGCCGGGCGTTGTGGCACACACCCAGTAATCCCAGTGTTTGGGGAGCTGAGACAGGAGGATTGCAGGCTCGAGACCAGCCTCAGCAATGTTGCAAGACCCTGTTTCAAAATAAAAAATAAAATCCGACTGGGGGTGTAGCTCAGAGGTAGAAAGCCCCTGAGTTCAATCCCTAGTACCCCCCCCAAAAAGAATCCAAATATAATGGGGCTTAATAGGTTCTAATAGAGCTAAAGGTTCTAATACACAAAGGATGCCAAGGAACCTTAGGAGAAATCGGTGCCCACCAGTCTTACCCATGGAGACCAAGCTGTCACAGTTTTCCTGCCTTTCATCTCTGTAGAGGTTCACCCGAGATAAATCCAGCTGTGTGCACCCAGCAGAGAGGGTGAGGCCCACCTCTTCCATTTTCAGCATCCCCTAAAGCAACAGAAGAAGAGGTTGACCAAACAGAGTAGGGAACATCTGGGAAGCATAGACAACTCTCCAAGCCAGTAATAAAACTGGACAGACTTCTTAGACAAACTTCTACATGAAGCCAGGATAAGCAACCTTGGGACCGATGAGAAAGTTCATATTCAGCCAGGCATGGTGGCGCATGCTTGTAATCCCAGTACTTGGGAGGCGGAGACCGGAGGATCGGGGTTTGTGGCCAGCCTCAACTACTTAGTGAGGCCCTCCGCAACTTTGTGAGACCCGGTTTCAAAATAAAGGATAAAAAATGGGGCCGGGGGTATAGCTCGGAGGTAGAACGCCATGGGTTCAATCCTCAGTACCGCCAAAAAAAAGAAAGAAAAGAAAGGTCATACCCCACCTAGGATCTGGGTGGCGCCTCCAGGGTGGGGCAGAGGTGGAGTGGGAGGGAGGGAACTTCGCAGGAAGCAGGCAGGAGTGCAGGGCTCTGGGGGAGGAAGAGGGGCTCCAGCTCACCTGGGACTCTGGAGTGAGCCTGGCTGCTGCCACTGGGTCTTCTCTGCAGCTGCCTCCCTGGGCAACTAAGAAGGAAAGAAGCTCCGGATGAGCTATGCCCTAGAATGCAGACTCCCTGCCTAGTGGAGTCCAAGCTCAGAAACTGGATTAATACATTTCAGTCAGACACGTTTATAAAGGGTGTATTCCTTCCCAAAATACCCGATCCCTGCCAACTCCAAACCTAGGGCCAAAAGACATCTGGTGTGCTCTGTAGATATTAAAACAAAACAAAAACCATGCCAACAGGCAGGATCCTTGTTAGGAGTGGTGTATGAAAGGAACAATCACCACTGCCACAAAAAACCAAAACCCCCAAACCAAAAAAATTCTTTCCATGTGAAGAGCCTTTGAATTTTGCTAGGAAGAGGGAGAAAAATAGGAATTTTGGACAGTATGCCTTTAATAGCTGTGAGGGCGTATTCTGCTTTGGTTTTGAAAAACTAAGAGGAGTTAGGTCAGACTGGGCCCAGAAAGGCAGAAATGGGAGTCTGGATGGATAGAAAACTTGCTCAAGCCAGGCGAGGGGGTGCACACGCCTGTCATCCTAGTACTTGGGAGACTGAGACAGGAGGACCACAAATTTAGGCCATTCTTGGCAACTTAGCAAGACCCTGTCTCAAAATAAGAAATAAAAAGGGCTGGGGGTATGGCCCAGTGATAGAGCAGCCCTGGGTTCAATGCCCAGTACCAAAAAAAAAAAAAAGAAAAAAAAGAAAGAAAAAGAAAACTTGCTCAGAAAGATAGGGAAAGGTTAAAAAGAACTTTAGGTTTCCTTGTAGGGTGCAAACATTAAAAGGGGAATAAACTAGGTGGTTGAGGCTAGAATCTCTGTTGAGAAATAAAGATGTATATTAGCTGGTGTATCCCAATGTTATATATGTCTCAAGAGATTACACACATGTTCAGGGTGCTTGAGAGAATGAGAACATACGGTCATTTCCTACTGAGTGAATCTCACGTACTTTGCATGATAGACCTAGAGTTTGGAAGATTTATACCCTTTAATTTGTAACAGTCCTGTAACTGTGGGATATTCTAGCTTCCTGCCACGGTGTTTGCAATTTCCCTTTTCATCCCACTCTCAAAGTAAAGTTGACTAGTGAGGGGCATATAGAGTAATGTCAATGGATCTCCTAGGTGACCCTTCAGTAACACGGGATGAGGTTTACAGGACTCGGGCAGCCCAGGACATAACGCTCACCTCTGTCTCGCAACGGTGGGGATCCCCGAGATTCCTGCTTGAGGAGAGGCTTCATTGGCAGGAACTGGCTACTCTGTGATCCCGGGGCTGGCGTCAACAGCGCCACCTTGCCACAGCACAGCTCTTGCCCCCGGTCACCACCTGGGACCTAGAAGTCATTCATTCATTTTACTTATTTATTTATTTATTTTTGCAGTGCTGGGGATTGAACCCAGGGGCATTCTACCTCCGGGCTACACCCCCAGCCCTATTTTTTATTCTTTATTTTGAAACAGGGTCTCACTAAGTTGTGGAGGGCCTCACTAAGTAGCTGAGCCTGGCCATGAACCTGCAATCCTCCTGTCTCAGCCTCCCAAGTGCTGGGATTACAAGCATGCGCCACCACGCCCAGCTTCATTTATTTTTATTTTCATTTATTCATCAAACACTTCTCTAGCACTTAAATTATAGTTTCAAGGTTTTTTTTTTTCATGTGTAGCTCAGCATTTCTACATCCTTTATAGAGTAAAGAATGAAGTAAGAGACTTGAGATGACTTTTTGATGTTGCAGAGCTCAGCGCAATAGCTCCAAGTCAGGAACCTTGGTCTCCTGGTCACTGGTGAAAAGGCTCTGGCTCACAGCCTCTGAGGGAATGTGTACAAGGACACTGGATGATGCCAACAGGAGACAGTCTCAGAAGACAGGCCAGAGGATGGAGGTAAAAACCAACTCAATTTCTTTTTTTTGTGTGTGGTACTGAGGACTGAACCCAGAGGCATTCTACCTTCAAGCTACATCCCCAGCCCAATTTTATTTCTTATTTGGAAACAGGGTCTCGCTAGGTTTGATGAGAGTCTCACCACTTGCTGAGGCTGTCCTTGAACCTGCGATTCTCCTGTCTCAGCCTCCCAAATACTGGGATTACAGGCATGTTCCACCATGCCCGGCAAAACCAACTCAATTTCTGCCAGAGGTTCAAAACCAGTGGCCCATGGACTTCCTCCCAATGGGTCCATGAACTTGGATAGGAAAATACTTGTTTTACTGTTATGAATCTCTAAGAAAAACCTAACATTTCCTTCAGTTATGAGTGGATGCAACAAACCAACGTGGCACAAATGGTCACAGAACTCTGTTACCAACAGAAAGTGCAGACGTTTTCATCACAGGACATACAACCAGAAAAAAAAATATTTTTTTTTTTGGTGGTATTGGGGATTGAACCCAGGGGCATTCAACCTCTGAGCTACACTCCCAGTACTATTTTATTTTTTATTTTGAAACAGGATCTCACTAAATTGCTGAGGCTAGCCTCGAACCTGCAGATTCTCCTATCTCATCCTCCCAAGTACTGGGATTACAGGTGTGCGCCACCATGCCCGGCAGAAAAAAATCTTTAAGCCCTGTCTTTAGCTCTTAACTTTTTTTTTTTAAAAAGTACAAATATAAGTTTATCACAAATTGAAACGGTATCAATATGATTGAGTTTTTTTTAATCCCTTATGTATTTATTTATTTGTGTGTGGTACTGGGGATTGAACCCAGGAACATTCTATCTCTGAGCAACCCCCCCCTCTTTTTTTAACAACTGGGTCTTACTAAATTGCTGAGGCTGACCTTAAACCTGAGATCCTCCTGTCTCAGCCTCCCAAGTACTGGGATTACAGACATGTACCACGACACCGAGGCCAAGAACGCCCCTCGCTGGGATCCTGACCTTTCGGGAAGGCGCCGCCCGCCGCCCGCAGCCCGCACCCCTGCACCCGCTCCTTCTTTCTACCTGCGCCCGCTCCTCCAGCCGCCTCTGCAGCCCCTCCACCAGCTGCACCGCCTCCTCCCCGCTCTGCGGCTGCTGCCCCCGCACCCAGCGCTGCAGCTCGGCGGGCAGGATGCTCAGGAACTGCTCGAGCACCAGCAGCTCCAGGATCTGCTCCTTGCTGTGCGCCTCGGGCCGCAGCCACTGCAGGCAGAGCTGGCGCAGCCGGCGCAGGGCGGCGCGGGGGCCCGCGGCCTCGGGGTAGCGGAAGGCGCGGAAGCGCAGGCGGCAGCGCTCGGCCTCCACTAAGGCCTCCGCTAAGGCCGAGGCCTCTTCCTCCTCCACCTTTATCACCAGAAGCCCCATCTGGTCCTCTGCAGAGTCCCCGTCCAGCACCGCGCGTTCCCTCGATTCTCTAGCCATGCTGCGCCAAGGCGGTCTTCAGGCCTCACTGTAGCTGGGAGCTGTTATTTTTGAGGGGATTCCTGAAAGGCGGAAATCACTATTAGTCACTCAACTTGCAAAGAGTCCTTTCTTCTCATGCTCAAGAGCCCCGGACGTTGTCAGGGAGCAGCTGCGGAGAGTTCTTCCCCTTGTTCAAGAGCCGCTACTACTTCAACCTCTACACCGTTCTAACTCTGAACACCCCTAGGATGTCCTGGGAGTGTCCCCCAGACCCCAGACTCATCGAGAGACTGAGACTGGAACTGCCACCTTTCAGTGAAAACCTGGGACACGCCTGAACTCTTAGGAGCCCCTCTCAGTCATGGCTCAGAGTGACCCCACTACCAACCAGGTCTCTAAGGAGCTCAGTTCTAAGATGACCCCAAAGACTTGTTGTCCTGCTCCCTGGGACTTTGAATATGATAAGCCAGCTTCTCAGACTGACCAGACTGATCAAAGGAACTTAACTCTACCGACAACCTGAATGAGCTTTTAAGTAGCGTCCCAAAAAGAGCCAGGTTCTTCCAAACACCTTGACGTTGGCTGTGGAAACAGAGAACTCAGCTGAGCCAGCCTGGCCTTCTGACCTACAGAACTGGAGATAAGTAGGTTTTGGGTTTGGGTTTTTTTGTTTGTTTTGGTTTTGGTTTGGTTTGTTGTTGTTGTTGTTGTTTTGGTACTGGGGACTGAACTCAGGGACAGTCTACCAGGGTCTCATTAAATTGTTGAAACGGGCCTCAAACCTGCAATCCTCCTGTCTCAGCCTCCCAAACTTTGGGATTACAGGCATGCACCACCATACCATGCCCATCTTAGGGTTTTTTTTTTTTGCGGTACCAGGGATTGAACCCAGGGGCATTCTACCTCCGACCTACACCCTCAGCCCTATAGTTTATACTTTATTTTGAAACCGGGTCTCACGAAGTTGCGAAGGGCCTCACTAAGTAGCTGAGGCTGGCCGCGAACCTGGATCCGCCGGTCTCTGCCTCCCAAGTACTGGGATTACAAGCGTGCGCCACCACGCGCAGCTTAGGTTTTAAATTATAAATGTCAGGTACATTGTCAGGCAGCATTAGGGAACAATCAGGTTTTCTCTGTGGTCAAAGCACCACATTTAGGGGAAGGAGAAAGACGGCAGGCCTTCTACCAAAAGAAACAGGACTGGATTGTCACACCCTGGATGCCTGTTAGTGAGACTCCATTCTCCCTGATGCAAATCTCCCCCAAACAACTGGCAAACCATGGCCACTTAAATTCAGCTAAAAGCAGAGCTTGCCCAGACCTCTCTGAACTTTGGGCTGAAGGGCCTCCAGTTTCTCTCAGAAACATCAAAGAAGCAGAACTCATCACAGAGCCTTTGCCCTGGAGAGTGTGGCGGCTCCTGCCACTCTTTCCTCTCCCTTCAAGGCCAGACTTCTCAAAAGAAAACCTCCAGACAGGACTGTAGTCCTCCCCAACACTCAGCCTTCAGCACAACGTAGGCAGCAAACCATGACCAAGGGTACCGAGTCACATCCTGCAGAAGTAAAGAGACACCTCCTGTAGCTACCAGCTTCCATGGCTTCTGCTCAGGCGCTGGGCCGCTGCAGCATACTTGCCGGAAGCTCACCTGGCCCTGGACTCGGCCACCCCCATTCTCTCCTGCTTTCTTTCTTTCTTTTTTTTTTTTCGGTACTGGGGATGGAACCCAGGGGCATTCTACCTCCGAGCTATACCCCCAGCCCTATTTTTTATTCTTTATTTTGAAACAGGGTCTCACTAAGTTGTGGAGGGCCTCACTAAGTAGCTGAGGCTGGCCGCGAACCCAGATCCTCTGGTCTCAGCCTCCCAAGTACTGGGATTACAAGCGTGCACCACCATGCCTGGCTCAATGGTAGGATTTTAATTTTTTTTATGGTACTGGGTATGGGACCCAGGGGCATTCTACCTCTGAGCTACACCCCCAGACCTATTTTATTTTTTATTTGGAAACAGGGT
>PVJS01038646.1:0-19291 GCA_004027185.1 Glis glis
AACAGGGTCTCACTAAGTTATGAGTATTCTCCATTCTTAAAAGAGAATTTCACTTACGGTGCTGGATAACTGAAGAGCTACCCTCATCTCAATTCCATATCTTCATCTGTGCATTACAGTTTATCTTATTTGGGGGAGGGTCCACACATATAGTTCCTCACTCACCCTACTCTTAGCAAGCTTGAGATTTACAGTGGGTAGGGGAGATATTTCTGTCAGTGACCCATTACTTTACACAAATCTAAGTTAGTGCTCTGTACTCTTGGTTCACATCTTCCCTGCGAGCCCTTCCCTGTGAGGATACACAGTTTTTTTAAAAAAACAAAACAACCTTAAGTGTTTGTTACAGGTAGTATTGGATTTTTTTCCCTCTGTAGTGGTATTATAAAGACAAATTCCATTTTATATTAGAGGAAAACATAAAGAAAATACTCATAATACTATCATCTAGTTATATTTAAAACTTTCCTTTTGGCCTTTTTTTCTATTCATTTTGTTTTTTTTTGTTCATTGTACTGGGGATTGCACCCAAGGCATTCTACCCTTGAGCTACACCCCCAGGTCTATTCCATTTTTTATTTTGAAACAGGGTCTTGCTAAGTTACCAAGCTCTGGCCTTGAACCTGTGATCCTCCTGTCTCAGCCTCCCACGTACTGGGATTACAGGAGTGTCTCTATGCATTTTTAATACTTACCTTTTTATGTTTTTAAAAATTAGCACAGAGCTCTTGGGCTACAGAGTTAGGTATTGGGGATATATTTATTGTTTTCTAGGGGAGGATCTTCAGATTTCCAGTTTTGTTTGTTTTTCTTCCCAGAAACAGTTATATTTAGGAAAGCAAATACACATTTAGGGGAGAATGCAGGCTATCTTTCTGTCTTAGGAGAGATGTCTTTTGGGGTAAAGTAAGAAATACATGTTCAAGGGAAGATGTGGCCATCTTCAAAGAGAGAGAAGCAACTGCTTGGTCTGGGGCATTAATGTTTATAGAGAGCCAGTAGCTGGAGGCTGGACTAGAGGAGTCAGGGCGAGTTACACAATTTCATTTGAGGACTGTTAGTGCATGTGCATTGCCCTCAGTTACTTTTTTTTTTTTTTTGCGGTACCAGGGATTGAACCCAGGGGCGTTCTACCTACGCGCTACACCCCCAGCCCTATTTTTTATACTTTATTTTGAAACCAGGCCTCACGAAGTTGCGGAGGGCCTCACTAAGTAGAGAGAGAGAGAGAGAGAGAGCTGAGGCTGGCCGCGAACCGGATCCTCTGGTCTCTGCCTCCCAAAGTACTGGGATTACAAGCATGCCCACCACGCCCGGCCCTCAGTTACTTTTTATGGGCAAGGGCAGGGGTCAAGGGCAAGAGCCAAGAGCTTGGGCTCCGGACCTGGGCTAGACTGCTCAGGAGTTGTTTGATTTGCATTTCAAAGGTTCATGGGGTATGTCTTTGCTGCATTCCAAGGGTTCATGTATTTCTCTTTTGAGACCAGTATATCTGATTTCCAGAGTTTTTGACCTTTAAAAGATTATCCTTCAACTTAACATTAAAGTCTGAGTCTTATATCCATGTGCCTTCAATCCATTCCTTTTAAGACAAGTCTCTGTAACTGTTTTCTGAATTGTGTGTGTGTGTGTGTGTGTGTGTGTGTTTAAAAAAAACATGTAACATGAAATCTACCCTCTTAACTTTTTAAGCTTTCAGTACTGTTAACTATATGCACATCGTTGTGCAGTAGAGCTCTAGAACTTTTCCTCTCATGTGATTAAAACTCTACTCCAGCTGGGCCTGGTGGCGCACGCTTGTAATCCCAGTACTTGGGAGGCTGAGACCGGAGGATCTGGGTTCGAGGCCAACCTCAGCTACTTTGTGAGGCCCTCCGCATCTTAGTGAGACCCTGTTTCAAAATAAAGACTAAAAAAATAGAGCTGGGGGTGTAGCTCGGAGGTAGAATGCCCCTGGGTTCAACCCCCAGTACTGCCAAAAAAACCCAAAACTCTACTCCAATTAAACAACATCCCCCCGTATCCCCCTCAACCCAGCCATTGGCAACCATTATTCTCACTTTTGTTTCAGTGTATTCGACTACTTTTAATATATTGTGTAAGTGGAATCATGCAGTGCTTGTGACTGGCTTATTTCACACAGTATAAAGTTCTCAAGGTTTATTCATGTTGTAGCATATGATAGGATTTCCTTCTTTTTTTAAGGCTAAATAATATTCCATTGTATGCATATGCCATATTTTCTTTATCCGTTAATCTGTCTATGGACATTTAGGTTGTTTCCACCTCTTGGATATTGTGAGTAATGCTGCAATGGACGTGGTAATGCTAATGTCTGTTGATGATCCCGTTCTCACTTCTTTAGATGGATATCCATAAATGGGATTACTGGATCTTATGGTAGTTCCTTTTTAAAATGTTTTTGAGGAACCTCCTTACTGTTTTTATTAGTAACTGCACCATTTTACATTCCTGCCCAAAGTGCACAGGGGTTCTAATTCCCCCACATCTTTGCCAACACTTGTTAGTCACAGCGTTCATCCAAACAGGTGTTACTGTGGTTTTGAATTGCTGATGCTAAGCATCTTTTGCTATACCAGTTGGCCATTTGTATGTCATCTTTGGAGAAATGTCTATGTAAGTCCTTGGCTCATTTTCAAACAGGTTATTGAGGTTTTGGGCTATTGAGTTGTAGGAGTTTCTTCTTTATTTTAGATATTAACTGTCAAATATGCGGTTTGCGAACATTTCCTTCCGCTCCATCGGTTGCCTTTTCCCTTGTTCCCTTTCTCACACCGAGGTTTTCAGTTTGTTGGAGGTTTTCAGTTTGGATAGTTCCATTTATCTATTTTTGCTTTTGTTGCTTGCTCTTTCAAGTGTCATATCCAAGAAGTCATCGCCAAGACCAACATTAAGAAGCTTTTACCCTGTTTTCTTCTAGGAGTTTATAGTTTTGAGTCTTAAGGCATTTTGATTGTTTTTTGTGGATGGCATAAGATACGGGTCCAATACTATCCTTTCACATGTGGATACCCACTTTTACCAACACCCTTTGTTGAATACAGTGAGTTATTTCTTTTCTTTTTTTTTTTTTGCGGTACCGGGGATTGAACCCGGGGGCGTCCCCCCGGCCCTATTTTTTATCCTTTACTTTGAAACCGGGTCTCGCGAAGTTGCGGAGGGCCTTACTACGTAGCTGAGGCTGGCTGCGAACCCGGATCCTCCGGTCTCTGCCTCCCAAGTACTGGGATTACAAGCGTGCACTACCACGCCCGGCTTAGAGTGAGTTATTTCTTGACATAAGTAATTTATTTCTTGCACTGTAAATATCAAGTTGACACTACAAGTCAACTTACATAGCATCTTTGGGAAGAAAGAATTTTTAGTCCTTAGGACTATTTCCTTAGGGTATATTTGCAGAATAGGAATTACTGAATCACAAGGGGAAGCATTTTAAGGCTCTTGATATTTATTCCAAATTGTTTACCAACAACAACAATAATAATAATAATAAATCAGTTTACACTCTCATCATCAGACAGCTCCCTCACTGTTTCATCACCATCATTGAGCAGTTAGTTTAATTAAAAAAGAAGAAAAGTTGGGTGTGGTGGTATATTCCTGTAATGCCAGTACTTGGGAGGCTAAGACAGGAAGATTGCAGGTTTGAGGCTATCCTCAGCAACTTAGTGAGACCCTGTTTCTAAGTAAAAAATAAAAAGAGTTGGGAGTATAGCTCAGAGGGAGAATATCCCTGGGTTCAGTTGTTACTACCAGAAGAAGAAGGAGGAGGAAGAGGAGGAGAAAATAGCAAACATTTATGAATTTATTAATACAAATAGAATTTTGTTCTTTTATATTACTTTGCTGCTGCTCATAATAAATAGCTGTTTTGTTAGCTATTTATATTCATTATCTTCTAAATTATCAAGCCAATTATGTACAATTCCCATCATTACTTAGTAAAATACATTGAAAGGAATGACTTTATAGGGCCAAAGATGAGTAAGTGGAATTACATGCTCAGTACCCATTGGCCCTGCCATCAGCTCCTGCCTTTCATCTTTGGCTCTGGTTCTGTGCTCTTGGCCTGGGCTGGAGGCTGCCTAGAAACACATTAACAGGTACCTCTTGGGCCACCCCAGCCTGGAGAAGGACAACCTGAGAGTGTAACAGCGGCACCGCAGGGCCCTGACCTAGAGTACTCTGAGGTACCTTTAGGTCTCCAAACCTGAGGGGTGGCCCTAGCATGCTCTGGCTGCAGCTATTGTCTTCAGGTATTCAGCAAATAAAAGTAGATCTGCTCTGGTTGCAAATGGGATGAAAAGTTTGGTAGCCCTGTGTGTTTGTCTGAGAAAATATCTGAGATAATGAACTTGTAAGGAGGAAAGGCTTATTTTGGCTCACAGTCTTAGAGGACTTAGTCCATGGTCACTTGGTCCTGTTGCCTGTGGACCTGTGGGAAGGAAGCGGCTCACCTCACAGCAGCTGGGAAGCAGAGAGAGACAGGAAGGGGGCAAGGTCCTAATGACACCTTCAAGGGCATGCCCCCAAAGACCTAACTTCCTTCCCTTAAGCCTCCCCTCTTAAAGGTTCCACCTCCCCATAGCACCATGAACTGGGGAACCAAGCCTTTAACACTTTGGGGGACATTTCCTATCCAAACTACAGTACCCAGCAACCTGAGGCACCTCTGCGCACAGTTTAGAAAATAACAGATGTTTATGACCCATCAACACCATCACCAAAAGACCCTGAACTTCTGAGGTCCCCCCATAGAATAGGAGGCCCCAGCAAGAAGGGCTGAAGGGCCAGGTCCCCTCCTTGGGGAGCCTGAGTGTTTTGGCTGGAGCTGTTCAGGAAGAAAAGTCACCAACACCAATGGGGAAAGCTTTTGTGTCAGTCTTGCCTAAAATCCCAGAACCATGGAACCCTGTGCTCTTCTCACTGGGCCACCCAGGGGGCAGCAGAGGGTCCTGCAGGCAGTCCCTGAGGGTGCTGGGGAAGGAGGCTGCCATGCTCCTGAAACTCACTGTCCCGCAGGGCAGCCTGGGCTGGGCAGAATGTCACGGTGAGGACCTAACCTGATAGATACTTAGTTTTTAACTTATAAGTTTAGGAGTGTGGAAAGTCATGAGAAAAGAGAGTAAAGAATGTTATGACAGAAATGCATTCCATTAAAAACTTACTTATTTTCTTAAAGCTCATCTAATGTTAATCTAGAAACTCTAGTTTCATGGGGATTTCAAGAGGCTTGTGGAGGGAAACATCCTGGTAATTGTATATGCTAATGGAGTATCTACAGGACATTGTTATAGTGATGGAAATTCTATTTCATGCAAACACGAAAGCAGTTCTCCCTTTATATCTTGGTAGAGCTGATTGACAGAGTATAAAATTGCTTTTTAATCCAATTTAGGAAACAATGTGTAGTGGGTTTTAGCATTTAAAAATGCTCGAAGCGTGGAAGCAGAAATTCAAAATACCCTGGCAGATTATCTATGATATTGTATATCAATGGCACATTTCAGAAATATTATTTCAATATAAATTTCTTTGAATTGAGTCATATTTTGTTCCAAAGCTTTCTTGGGGGGTTAGAGTGAAGAGAATGTATTAGAGAAATATGACCCAAAGGAAAATGAACAGAAACCAGTTTTTAAGCCACATTTCTCAGGAATAGAAATTTTTAAAGACATCTCTTTCTTTAACAAAAAACCATTGCAGCTTCTCCTACCAAAGCTACCCATCCAGGGCCAGCGCAGCCACGATCGCCCGGTGAAGGCCTTCCCCACCAAGGTGCTCCTCATCTAGGCCACTAGATGTTTCGGCCTCTTCTCAAACCTCCTCCTATTTCATCTCTTATTAGCATTTGGTCCACTGACACCCCTCCTCCCCATTTTTTTGTTTTTGTTTTTGTTTTGTTGGTGCTGGGGATTGAACCCAGGGCTTTGCTCCTGCTAAGCATGTACTCTACCACTAAGCTGCACCCACAGCCCCTGACCACTTTTTATATCTTGGGGCTGTCTCAGCTCCATGACATCTTCTCTCTGTGCCAGTCCTAAGCTCTGGGAACTCTCCTCCTATGTCCTTTCCTCTCCCACCCACCCCTGCAGGATGGTTTTTGGAGGAGCCCTCTCTTCTTGCTCAAAGCTCTCCTGGGAGATCTCATGGGCTCTCACAGCCCAGCTCCTGCACTACACCCGCATCTGTGTCTCCAGCTTCTCTCTCTGGCACCATACCTGGCACCTGCTGCCCTCAGGCTGTCTCTCCAGGGATGTGCTGCAGGCACTTGGAGCAGTTCTTGTTACCTTCCCATTGCTCAGCCTCTTTTTCCTCTGGTATTTTTATTCTAGCTAAGAACCTCATGATATTCTGGTTTTCTAAGCTAAAAACTTCACAGTCCCCCTTGATTCTTTCTCACCCAAAGATTCAGCCAGGCACTAAGTCCTTGGGAAGTCCCTTCCCCTTTCCCCAATTTTTGCCATCTCTCCCCTGGGCTGTGACAGAAGCTTTCTAAGGCTTTGCTACCTCCCATCTCTCCTCTGCCTGGTGGTCCTCCACATGACTAGTACCATTTTCTCCCAAATTCACACACAGCACCCACTCAATTCCTGATTGCTGCTGCAGTGGTCTTTTTAAGAGTCATAGGGATTCCTCAGACTTGTCCCAGGTCCCTCTCTGGGTCCCCTTTTTATTTTCTTTGAACAAATTATTCTGTGTCGAAGAGTTTGAAAAGCAGAGTAACTCAAGGTAAAGGACGCACTCTGGCCTTCCACCACCTGCTTCTCCTGCTTCCCTTCGGAATAGCAGCAGGAAGCCTAAGCTCCAGCAGGTCCTGTCACATGCAACCTGTGCAACCCAGGGCAAGCTGCTGAACCTCCCCCAGCCTCTATTTTCCCATCTGTGAAATGAGAATACTATCCGGTCCCTCCAGAGTCACCAAGGTAATGCTTGGCATGTGTTAGTGCTTAGCCAGCATTGGCAATTAATATCGTGGTAGTACTCGGGCTTTACCACATTATGGGCACCTTGTGCCCTCTCATGCTTTGGAGCTACTGTCTAGCCTTGCTCCTGGCCTGCAGGGCTCCCTCCCCATCTTTTCAGGGTAAACTTGCTCATTTAATCCGATTGACTCATGTCTTCCTTTATCTGTGAAGCCTCTTCAGACACAATGCCCTCCATTTGCTTTCTGAGTGCTAAGTGGGTTCTTACTGCTCTTACGAAGGCACGCATAGTGTTGAATATTGTTTCTTTGCCTATACCTTGCACTCCCTCTCTTTGCTTATACCCGTTTCTTCCCTCCACCACCACCATCCTTTCCCACCACCCCAACACTCCCACACAGATTATGGAACATCAAGGTAAGGACTGAACCTGATTCATGTTCACATCCTTGAGATAAATTGTGGGTGCTCCTACATCTGTGTCCTTGGGGGCACACCGTGAGTGCTCCCTTATGTGTATCCTTGAGATACACTGCAGGTGCTCCTAGATCCATGTTCTTGGGGCACACTGTGTGCTCTTATATCTGCATCCTTGGGACACACGGTGCCACTCCGTATCCGTGTCCCTTGGACACATTGTGCGTGCTTCCACATCTGTGTCCCTGGGTAAGCCACAGGTGCTCCCATAGCCAGAGTCCTGTGATACACTGTGGGCATATCCATTTCTCTGACCTTGGGAAACACCATGGCATTCCCATCTTTCCTTGAGACATACTCTGGGCACTTGCATATTTTTCAAGTGAAGCAAAGTAACTGATGAGTAGAAGGAAGAAGCAAATGCTTTGTGATGCAGGCTGTGAGTGTACTACAGATCACCAGGTTTAAGTTGGCCTTTTAGCTTCGTTTTATGCTCACTTCCATATCAGCCAGTTGGTACCTACAGTAGCCAGTTCTCTTAAACTGATCCACTACTATGATAAAACTGTTTTACCTAAAAACAGACTCAGTTTTCTGAGTCTAGGTCACCACACACAAAAACCACAACTCACTCCCACGGTAATGGGAAGATTTCATTTTTGTGTGTGTATGTGAGCAAAAATAGCTACCATTCAGTGAATACTTATGAATCAGGCACCATGTGAATGCTTTATGTATATTATCTTATACATACATAACTTAGAATAAAAAAGCTATATGTTTTTGTTACTACATTTTCACAGATGAACAGAGGTGAAATTAATATGTCCAAGTTCTTATAGCTATCTAGTAGAGCAGGATTCCAGACAGCAGTCCACAGTGGCAGATGGCAAGTAAGCGGTAAGGCTGGGTGCCCTGGTGATGTGCCCTTCATCCTCCATCACAACGTGAGTTGAATGGACCTTGGTTACTTGAAGTGCTTCCATCCTATTCCACTTGTGTGTCCTATTGAGCCCAGGGAACAGGCAACACAGAAGTTCAGCATATGTAGCTTCTCTTCCAAATGGCATAAATTTTATTCTCTGAACTCTTTACTGGTGTTTCCAAAAACATATTTTGTGAGTTTAGAGTCTTTTGTCAGAGCTAGTTGTAGACATGCCCAAACTTGAAATACCTGGTTATCTTTTTTTGTTATTGTTTGTATGGTTAATTTTTTGTGTGTTTTTGATGCAAGTCTAGAAAGCAGATTTGTATTACAAAAACATATACCCACATATGCATACATACATTTATAGGGAGGAAAAATAACAGTGCTTATTTTAAAAACTTGGAAAACACGGAAAGAGCACAAAAGAAATTAATCTCCCATGAAAACTGAATATTTAGCCACCATTAACATTCAGTCTGTGGCCTTCCAATGTTTTAAATGCCTACATATACATTTTTATTAAAATAGTAATCTGCTAAATATAGTATGGTACATTGATTTCCTTTTCATTTAGTAATGTATCATGAATATTTTCCATATTCTTTCGCTGCCGGGTTTTGGGAGCAACTTGATAGCCATCCACTAAATGTGCTGCAATTGAATTACCCCATTCTTTCACATTTTGTTTATTCCCATATATTTTTACTGATCATTTTCGTATGACTTCTGCTATTGTTGTATCTAAAATTGCAAAAGGGGTTGTGAATTAATTCCTTGGCATTAATATTTATGTGAAAGATAACTTTGGGGTCATTTTCACTCCAATTATTATAGAATTTTAAGACCATAATGGAAGACACCTTAGCAGTCACCTGGGGTAGCCTGTGATGGGCCACATATCTTCTGCGGCTCTCCTTACAGGTGAGCAGCTTGGACTCCACACCTGTACATCTGGACACCACTCACACACAAAGACCAAATCCTCTGCTCCTTTGTGTCTGTCGTGGCTTTATGTGCTCTTGTATTGGGCACAGGCAATTCTGACACAAATAGATCTTGAAAAGTTGTTTCCGAAACCTTTACAAGCATTGTACTTCGATCAGTGATTGAGACTGTGATTGAGAATCTGGGAGGAAGTTAGAGGCAGGAGGCAGGCGAGATAGCAAGTGTGCTGGCTTAGCGATTAGGAGCCAAGTCGTTAATCCAGACAGGCAAAGCGTGTTCTCTGATTTGCGAGCTACAGTTATTCTAATTGATTTCTGCATACTTGTGGATAGGGATCTGCCCTCTTCCATTTATTTTTCTCTTGACAAGTAGGATGTGAAATGTTGTTCCATGCCTTTCTAATTTAAATGTTGCACATGTTGAGAATTGATCTTGCCAGCCATTTTAAGTTTGGCCAAAAGCATAACACATTGTTGTTATTAGCCTTCATCATTTGGTTGGGGCCAACATTCTGTTTGGAACTATAAAGGAGTATAAATCTCCTTTATGGGCATGGCCTATTTCAGCCATAAAATAGATAGAGTGAGAAGGCAGAGCTGAGTTTCCTTGGTGAGGTGCTTTGGTTGGCCTCATGAGGCTCACCGCGTCAGGGATACTCATTTTGAGAGGGTACCTGGGTAATAAGATTTTAATTTAATTCAAATATATATAACCTCAATGTGTGAGGTACTTTAGGAATTGCAGTAGGAAAAATTAAGAAACATGACAAGGCTCATGGTCTTGATTCAGCTAAGAAAACGACATGAATAACTTATATAAGGCAGCATGTGAAAAGTACAAATACACAAAGAGCAGAGGGAGCTTAGAGGAGAAGCAAGGCATTACCTCACAGCCTACATTTGGGGCTGCAGATGATGTCCTTGAAGCCATATGCATCCCACTCAGCCCGCAGGCTGAGTAAGCCATCTGTCTCATACCATGTGTACGACTATTTTTCAAATGTATGTAGATACCCTCGTGGTCAACAATGCTTTTAAATGAATAGATGTACTATGGCTTTTGTCATACTGTGTATTTTTATCAGCGGATACCACACTGATGATTCCTATTATGGGTGTCTGTGAAATGTTTTCATGTTAAAAATTGGTTCAGTTATTTGAAGATTGGAAATCATTGTCTACAGCAATGCGATCCCAAAGAACTTTCTGCAATAATGGAAATAGTCCCTACATTGTTCAATACAGTTGTCATTAGCCACATGGAGCACTCGAGGACTTCAAGTATAGCTAGGGGGATGGAATAACTGAATTTTTTTGGGTATGATTTTAATTTAAATTTAAGCAGGTATATGAGGTAAAGGCCACCATTTAGGACAGGAACAGAGCAGATCTATTGTATCTCTTAGTCATTTCTAAATCCCCCCCCAAGTTTTCTCTGCCCCACCTCCCCCTAGTTTGTCTTCAACCCACAAATGTGGCTGACTAACAGTTGCCCCTATTTCTAAAGGGTCTTTAGACCAAGAGGAGATGCTTAGTGAATCAATTTTGAAGCCTTTCCTAATCATAGAAATAAAAGGAATGGTAGCTTATACTTTTTTTCCAGCCACTTTTACACTTTCTCCCATCTTATTTTCAGTGTCCCTAAAGAGAAAAGAGACTTAAGTAAACTGAGACACATGACCTAGTTGTTTTCACATTGAGTTTGTTTCAAATTTTATACAGCATGATCCTTATTTTAAAAGGTGTCTATTTGAGAGGCAGGGTGGCTATGATAAAATTATTAGAGACTTAGATCAAAATGCTATTCTGGGGCTCTCATTAGGCAAGAAATTTTCCTTCTCATTTTGTCTTCCTGATGATTATTAAAAGTAGCAAAAATATTGTTTCTTTTTTAACTTACTCTAAAACAAAAATACAATTCATAGCACGTTTAAGTTATATATATATCTTGGGGTCTTTTAAGACCATCACTAGTAGTAATAATAGTAACTAACATTATAATGGCTTAATGGCTTCTATTAAGGTAACACAATTACAAGAGGATATAGCCAGGTTATCTCTGAACATAAGGTCTACCTTTTATATATTTTTATTTACTTTTATTTCTTGTGGTACTGGGGATTGAACCCAGGGGCATTCTACCTCTGAGCTAAAGCCCTATTTTATTTTTTATTTTGAAGCAGGGTCCCTCTAAGTTACCACGTGCTGGCCTTGAACCTGCTATCCTCCTGTCTCAGCCTCCCAAGTACTGGGATTACTGGCATGCATCATGGTACTTGGCCACCTTTTATATTTATATTGTGGTTGATACCATAAATATAGTTAGATTGTTAGGTAATTCTCCATCACTACTTTTCCCCAAAGATTTTTGTCCTGCACTATTTTAAAACAAGATCTAGAAAGAAAGCAGTAGTGTGTAGAATCAAAAAAGGCAAATGACCAAAAAGTTCTTTTAGAATTCATGCTTTGAGGCATTTCCATCAAAATAATAAATTCCTTTTATTGACCAGTCTGGAAAGAAGTCCTCGTGTTGAGGGCTTTCTACCCCGGCTGCCCCTGACGTGCAGTTATCTGTTCACCATTCCCTTGCTGCTCCCTGGTGTCTCTCATCCACTTTCTTCCTTGTCCTGCCTTGAGGCCAGAGGCTTGGAGGTTTCTTGAACTATCAGATCCAAATTTTAGAAGGTTTCCATTGCTGAGCCAAGAAACCAAATGTATCTCCCTGTTCCTGGATGGCTATGCCCCCTGACCCGAGTACGCCAAAAGGAGAGGAAGCCTAGAGGCAACTGGGTGATGCCCAAAGGGTGCAAGTCCTCAGCCACCAGATAACAAAACATGACAGAGGTGCAGTACTCTCCATCCTGTGTGTCAGGACTCTCCCACCCTTCACCCTCTTCCATAAATTCCCACTGACAAAAAAACATTCACATACAATTATTTCTGACATTACAGTTTGTCTCATGTTCATTGTACAGATCCCTGTATGGCCTGATGATCTCCATTTTAAAGGAGTTGTGTGGGTTGTAATGACGGTTGTGGCTGAGGTGGTGGTGGTGGTGGTGGCAGTGGTGGTGGTGGTAGTGGTGAAGTGTATGCAAATGATGTGTTGGGCATGAACCAGGGAAGGGAGATAAGGAGGGATGGGGCACCAGGAGAATGCCAGCCAGCAATGAGTGGTAAACATTTGCAAACATAAAATACCCTCCTAAATTACCTTCCCTTTCTGTTCTATAGTAAATATGAAAGAATTAAAATGGACACTTAGTCATCCTTCAGCCCCCAGGAGAAGACCAATTCATACCTGTTCTTGCCCTGTTCTCCCACCTCCTTTGTAGAAAATGGGAATGAAGAGGTGTAAGCTGAGAGCCCTCCAGTCCTTGGGAAAGGATCTCAGAGAACATTACATTCAGGGTCTGGGCTGCTCCTCTCTGTTAGGTTTTCCCATGTGCAGGCTGCCTCCCTTCCTCCTCCCATATCTGAACAGCTTGGGTCGCTCTTTTTATAGGACAAAATCCTTCAAAGTCCTTGACAGATCTGTATAGAAAAAAATAATTGGCAGTACTAGTCAATCTCAAATCTGTAGTGCAGTTGATCAGCCTTATAACTTCTTGACTTTCATGTGTCCGTTTACATATTTTCATTCTGGTTACAAAATTATTCCAAATTATTTTGTCTTCTATATTTTTCTTTATGCTGTTTAAGTCTATATTTATTTCTTTGATTAGAATATCTTAGCCTGAAAATCTCTGATCTTCACTGTAGGAAACTAATACAAGGCTAATCATCTGTCAGCAAACATTGAATTTCTGGATGCTTTAGTAATTGCCTTCAAATGTAGTAATGAGGTTGCAGGTTTGATGAAATGCTTATAAATGCTGGCTTTGGGGAAATCAACCTATTTCACTATTGAATTCCAAATTACTATGTATTAACACATCTGTCTCCTGCCTTTTTTATTTCAGTACCTACTAGAAATGAAAAGCTTAATCCTACCCCCAGAACATATCCTGAAGAGAGGAGACAGTGAAGCAATAGCATATGCTTTCTTTCATCTCGCCCACTGGAAGAGGGTGGAAGGGGCTTTGAACCTTTTGCATTGTACGTGGGAAGGCAGTAAGTAATTTTCTTTCTTTGAAACCTTTTTTAAGAACAGAAAAAAAGTACTTGAAGTATTTGTGCCCCTAGTGTTCACGATGAGTAATGAGGATTTGCGTATGGCTAGCTCTTGTTTTCTGTGATGGCCCGTCACTAAGACAGTTGATTTCTCAGGTCCTCCCTTTCCCATGGTGTGGTCATGCATTGCTGTGGTGATGCCACCTCTAAAGCTTGGGAAGGCCAATTTATAAGCAGTTGGGGTGAATCTGAACTGTTCAGATTCACTCTACTACCCTGAAACCCCTCATTGGAGACCTGGACAGTTCCTTAGCGTCATAATAATCTTTGGCATGGGATTGGGCCTTGTGCTGGACTCTGATTACCACTTCATGGTGGCCTTTCTGGGAGAGCTGGCTAAGAGCCACAGTTATCCTGCACTGGAGCCAGGTTCGCCACTGCAGAGGCAAAGCAGGTGCATTTCCAAGCAAACGTGAGTCCTCTGGAACCAGGTGTTCTGTGGGGGCTGCAGCACTGTTGTGAATGGACAAATGCCTATTGGGTAGATGTTGGGATAAATAAGCCCGAGCACAAGCTCTCTACAGATACTGACATTCCATGTGAGGAGAGGAGCCCAATGGCAGATGAAACATTCTCCCAGCCCCAGAGAAACGTGCTGTCTAATTGGGAGGATTAACCAGCTGCGTGTGGCAGCTGCGTGGTGACTCTTCAGAAGGGAGAGGTGTCCAGGGTGGAGCAGTCATGGGTAACCTTATGAACAGATGAGATTTCAAATGTAGCCTTGAAGAACTAGGGAAGTACTAAAAGCAAGGGTACTATGTAAGAATGTAAATTAAGGAAAAAGACCCAAGTCTGTGGGTTATTGGACAACATGTACATTGAAATTCTGTTTATACTAATTTAAGCAAAACAAGTACAACATGTAGCATTTTTTTTCTCTTAGGGGAAAACAAAACAATAAATACTAGAGACTTTAGATAATTTTTTCTTCACCCCTACTCTAAGCAGCTTCACAAACAAGTGTCTTTTTAATCCTTTTCACTCTGTTTATCTTTTTTGCTTCCATTTTCATTTTGATAATCTCTGCTCCTTCCTTTTCCTGCCCTTCCATAACCCACAAGAATCCAACTTGGTGCAGGAAGGGAGGTGGGGGGAGCAAACTGGGATGGGGTAAAAATAAATTGACACAGATGGGAGTCAAAGATGGTTGGAAGTTTTTGCTTAGTTGTTTTGAAATTTTTCTTTAGAGAATAGTGGGTTCACTTATATACTTTACTATTTATAACTTGAAGGCTGTTGATTTGATCAATGCTTCCACCCCTGTTTGGTAAGTGTAATAACATTCCAAGGTACCCTGGTCAGCAATTGCATTTGGATATGTTAAGACGTGGCACACTCCACTGAGAGGGTGTGGGCATGGACACGGTCCCCTCTGGCTTGGGCTCATTGCTGCATATAAGATGTGCTGTGCAAAAGGGACAAAAGAAATTTTTATTTAAACATGAGAAAGAATCTGAAAAGCCCAGCAGGTTTGAACATGAGAAGCCTCATCTAGTGTTAGTTGTGGAAAAATTAAGTAGACAAATTGGCTTACCAAATAAGAGCATATTTGTAGATTTGCATCTTGGAAATAGTTATAGAAGCTTACCAATTGGATCTGACTGATAAGATCCAACCCTATAGAAAGGACCCAGAAGGGAGTGAGGCCAGGGGTAATAAAGACAGGGTGTTAGGAATGGGATCACCATGAAAAAGTAAAATCCCCTGGGGAATAGCTGGAAATTTGGTTTGTAAATTGGTGATGAGATAATGGGGAGATGCTCTGATCAACTGGGAAGGATAATGAGACTGAGAGAAATGTGAAGAGATATGGGGGGCTGCAATTCCAAGCAGAGTAGCGGTATCAAAGAATTAGATTGGCTTACACTGCAAAGGATAAAAAGAGGGGGTGAACTTTTAGACATAATCCAGTAGGGCAAGAAAATCATAAACCTATAAGAAAAGGAAATTTGACATTTGATCCTTACAGATAAACAATTCCTGTGAAACTCAGGTAACTGTGATGCCAGTCAAAATCAGTCACACTGCCATTCAGTTTTTCAAAGAGAAACATGACATTCAGCTTTAGAAAGAGAACTGTGAGCATGTTTGCTATGGACTAGGTGCTTGAGAATACAAACACTTGAACCATGTTTGCATAACTGAATAATTTATGGAAGGTTTGCATTTACAATTTTTCACTTACTCTTCCTAATAATGTTCTGGTGTAGGACAGAAATGGCCATCTTAATTTTTTAGGAGGACAACCAAAGTCATTGAGATAAGTGACTTGTTGAAGGTCTTACAGCCACTAGTGGTAGAGCCATGAGGTAAACCCAAGTTCACCTTTCCTTACTGCACTGAATAGATCAGGGGTAAGAAGATCAGCCATCCCTGAAAGATTTGCTAGAAGGCCCACATTTAAATTTATATCACTCCTTACAGGTAAGGGTATACTTCTTATAACTAGTGACTTTATAGTGTTTAGAAAGTTAGCCATTCTTTATAAAATTATATATTGTTGCTTGATATCAATTTAAACATTTCAATATAAAATGAGAAAAATTTTATAAAATAACATGTATGTATAAACAAAGGAAAGAGACTGGAAATAAATATACCTGTCTTAAGTAGTTACTACTGAGTTGTGGGCAAGGTTTCTTTTTTCTTTTCTTATTTGTGCTTTCTAAATTTTCTACGGCAAGCATATGCATTTTCATATGTATGTATACACACATGTATGTATAAGCATATATTTAGAAAAAAATCTTTCATTACAAGTGCTTTGGTCCTTTTTAAAGACAAAGCTATAGGTTTGCCATGCAAAATGTTTTGGTAATCGGGCTTTTTTTCATTATTATCACATATTAATTGTACAAATTCATGGGTTTCGCTGTGACTTTTCTGCCATGAAACTTAGAAGAAGGAATCACCACTCCAACCCCAGACAATTGTCTGCAGTCTTTTTTTTTTTTTTTTTTTTTTTGTACTGGAGATTGAACCCAGGGGCATTCTACTTTTGAGCTACACCTCCATCCCTTTTTATTTTTGAAATAGGGTCTTGCTAAGTTACTGAGGCTGGTCTTAAACTTGCAATCTTTTTGTCTCAGCCTCCCAAGCATTGTCTGCAGTCTTTTGACATCACTTCCAGATCTGTGTCCATTCTAAATTACATCAGAGGTTCAGAGCTCTCTATTTTAAACCAGAAGACTTGAATTAGAATTAAGACTCAGCAACTTCCAGTAGTATTTACTTAACTTGCCCAAATTGGGGAAACTGCAAAGCACTGATGCTATGGGATGCTGCATCCTGCCCACCCCGGGTTGGTGGCTTCAGGGCAATGGCCACAGCTCCCTCTCAGGTCTGCAGGCCTTGCCAGGGCAGGCTGTGCCAGAACAGAGGAGGCTGCACTTCCCCCAGTGCACCACTTGGTGGTGCCTTTTGACATCTCCAGCCTCAGCCTAGGTTTTCTCTGAATCATTTTTTCTTCATTCTGAGATTTAAGGCCATTCCTCAACCCCCACCCAACTTCCCTTTTTAATTAGAAAGAGAATAGAGGGAGAAGGGTAACAGCACCTAATTCCAGCAGGTTCCATGTTAAAAATGATTATTACGTTATTGTTTGGAGATTTTTTAAAAAGTCTTAGTTCTGACAAAAGTATTGGTTAGGAGGTAGAGGTAGAGGTTTTTGTTTTGTTTTGGTTTCTTTTTTTCCCCCTTTTTAATGAATTTATTATGTTAGAGCATTAGTCATCCTGTGGAATTAAGTGAGTTTTCCATCCATCAAGCTGGAAAAAAACTCCCATTTTTGATAAAACCCCAAAGTCCAGCTGATGCATAGCAGAGATTGTTTGGGTTTGAAACATATGGTGGTTAAAGAAAAAAAATAAAACATTGAATCCTCAATCACAAATACATCAGCATTTCAAAGCCTTCCAAAATGTTTGATTCATCACTGTCCCAGCCCCTGAAATTATACAATATGTTCCTCAAAGTCAAGATAATTAAAAAAGGGGAAAAGTTTTAATTTATAAAATTTTATAATACGTTCCTTGGATTATTACACAGCTGCCACCTTATCTGAATTATGTTTATTTTAAACACTGAAGGTTCTGGTTATCCTCAAACACACACACCACTGCCAGTATGAATTGAATATAAAAAACATATATGAATGAAAGATCTCATTTCAACTGGGTCTTATTTACAATGGTTTGCACCTTATGGGGCCCTGTTTTAAATGGCACATCTTCTGTTCTACCTGTATTAAATACTGATGTGCCCTTATCTCCCTCCTACCTTCATCTTTTCAGGCCTCTGTTTTGGCTCTATTTATTTTATAAAGCAGAGTTGTCTGCTGACCGCAACTGTGAACTTTAATTTTCTAGTTCTATGTATCAGAAGACTAGTACACCATGGGGTAAATCACTTAGCCTTTCTTTGTTTCTGTTTTTTTTCCACTTGACCAATAAGATTCTTTATTTTCTTTTTGGAGGTTTCCCCCCAAAAGGATCCACTAAATAATGTATAAGATTTGAAGGTGGTGTTCTTCGGGGGAATAAGGCGGAGTGCTTCCTTTGAGAGGGGAAAATGGCCCATTGTTGAAGCATAGGATGAGATTGTGATTCTAATTTATTCTCTTTGAACCTAATGGCAAATACCCCTCACTGTAAGATGTGGTTCTTAGGGCATTTCCTCTAACCAAACCTTCTCTCCGTAAGGCTGGCTCTTTCTGGACTATTAAGGAGGGAACCCACCCCGCCCCACCCCCAAGAGATACAAGGCTACATTTTATACTTTGGGAGAAGGCAGTGGTGAGATAAAGCGCCCGGTCATGGCTAACTTCCCCTGGCAGCCAGTCTGCAGACACTGCGTGGTGATGCGTCCCCACCTCCTGCCGGGTAGGGTCAGCTGGTACCTTTCTCTTATTCAGCCTTAGTAAGTGCCCATGATTTGGATGTACCCGTATGTTTTTGCTTTTCTTTTTTTTTAAGTACTTTTAAGTACCAAGGATTGAACCCAGGGGCGTTCTACCTCCGAGCTACACCCCATCCCTATTTTTTTATACTTTATTTTGAAACCGGGTCTCACGAAGTTGCGGAGGGCCTCACTAAGTAGCTGAGGCTGGCCGCGAACCCGGATCACCTGGTCTCCACCTCCCAAGTACTGGGATTACAAGCATGCGCCACCACGCCAGGCGTTTTTGCTTTTCTTAAGCAATGGGATCTCCCTGTGTTGCCCAAGCTGGCCCCTAACTCCTGGGCTCGAGTGATCTTCCTGCCTCAGCTTCCCGAGTTGCCAGGACTACAGGCAGGTGCCACCGCTCCTGGCTTCAGACGAGTTTTTAAAAGGAAAATTCTGTATTTTCTTGATTGTGTGTTTATTCATTCCTTTATTCAACAAATATTTATTGAGTCCCTCTTTAGAACCAGAGATTGTGTTCAGGTATAGGAAAATGAAAACACCTTGTGAGAAACAGTGTGTGTGTGTGTACAAACAAATATGAAGATATGCTTATATATTCTCTCTTTATATATAAATTATTTTTATATATTATTTAATTAATAATTATTTATTTTACTATTATTTAATTATTATATTATTTATATATTATATATATTTCTTATATATATATATATAAAGAGAGAGAGGATACCAGCAGTTCTATCATAAAGTAGGAACAAGCCAGGCGTGGTGGTGCACACTTGTAATCCCAGTACTTGGGAGGCTGAGACTGGAGGATCCAGGTTCGTGGCCAGCCTCATCTACTTAGTGAGGCCCTCTGCAACTTAGTGAGGCCCTCCGCAACTTAGTGAGACCCTATTTCAAAATAAAGAATAAAAAATAGGGCTGGGGGTGTAGCTCGGAGGTTGAATGCCCCTGGGTTCAATCCCCAGTACCAC
>PVJS01038647.1:0-19288 GCA_004027185.1 Glis glis
GCAACTTCGTGAGACCCGGTTTCAAAATAAAGTATAAGAAATAGGGCTGGGGGTGTAGCACGGAGGTAGAACGCCCCTGGGTTCAATCCCCGGTACTGCAAAAAAAAAAAAGAAAGAAAAATGATTTCATCAATACAATCTATTAAAATGACTGAAACTGAAACCTCGAAATAACAGACTACGGTCAATCTATCTTGGAATATTTTGGAAGTTGTTAGAAAACAAATCACAACTAATGCAAAATGACAGACTCAAAGTAGAAAATTGATAGTATTTTATTAACAATTGGAAATAGCTGATATTTCTTAAGTGCTTTCTATATATCCAGCACTATCTGGTTATACATATATTAATTTATTTGATAATCATCATAACCTTATGAGATGGGTACTATATCCCGTATCTTACGGTTGAGTAAGGTTTTCCCAAAGTCAGACCCATAGCAAGGGTCCATTGTGCTCCAAAATTACCCAACATGCTTCACAGCTTATTTTCTTAATAATTAAACTCCATTGACTCAGCAAGTGAGAATGCTTGTAAGTAAATTTTTAAAATAGGGATTGAAAAAAGGAAAGAGATTTAGAGAATGGCATAGCAGGAACTGTATTTTTCCAATTAAACTAAAAATAGAGAAAGGACAAGAGATAATGGTATTATGAGATAAAGCAATTGAACCATTGAGGCAAGACCTATGGCTTCTCATTCTACTGAAATATTTTGGTTTAATTTATTGATTTTGCCAGTATTTTGGATAGCTATTACATAATGGTTGGTGGACAAGATAAATAGGGTTAATGTTCTGTTGGAGATAAATTCTAGTAGAAAGAGAAAAGTAATCAAAATATACACAGAGAAGTAGAAATGGGTGTAGATACAGTTATAAATATGAATATGAATAAGGATATGGATACAGATCTAGATTTCTATAAGAACGTGAGATAATTCTAAATATTGACAAGTATCTTAAAGAAAAAGAATCAACACTTAAAAGTATACAAAGAAAGGGTGTTTCTTTTTTTTTTTTTGCAGTACTGGGGATTGAACCCAGGGACATTCTACCTTCGAGCTACACCCCCAGTGCCTATTTTTTATTCTTTCTTTTGAAATAGGATCTCACTAAGTTGCAGAGGGCCTCACTAAGTACGTGAGGCTGGCTGCAAACCTGGATCCTCAGGTCTCAGCCTCACAACTAATGGGATTACAAGTGTGGGCCACCACACCCAGCTGAAAGGGTGTTTCTAATGGGGAAAGGGTGTTTCTGTGTGCCCCTCCATCAACTTCATTACACATTTGCTTCTAATGAACCCAACCTGTGTCTCTTTGGAACCTGCCTTCAGACTAATGGAAATATTCTTCTTATATTCTCAGAAAGGAGGGATTTCCTGAAAATGTAACACTAGCACTGCCAACACCAGGAGACTTGGGTTATGAAAACAGATATCCCTTGCCTCCACTGGAAAAAAGCCTGGGTCTAACTTATACTCCTCAGTTCCTTTGTGCAATTGGGTTTCAGCTACCTTCACTGTATCTTCTCCTTCCCTCTCCTGCTTGGCTAACAACCTTCTCCAGGCATATTGGGGACACTTGCCTAATAAATATATGGGGACTTATTACCTCTGTTTTCCCAGGACTGTGGGCAAACCCTCGGACAGTTCAGGCATATTGGGATGGCTGGTTAGCCTACAAGTTGGCTTCCAAGAAATCAGACCTAACATATCAGGGAAAACCTCTCTGAGGAGATGGTGTTTACACTAGGAAGGAGGCAGCCATTTGTAGAGCAGGGAAGGGTTATTTTCTAGAAAAGGAAGTAGAAAGTGCAAATGGCAGCAAAGGTAATATATTCAGGAAGATAGATCCTGTGGCTGGAGCAGTCTGTGTAAGGGCAAGTGTGTGAGCAGCTGAAGACAACCTGTAGGGAATTGGCAGAAAGGGTAGGAAGAGAGGTTTGTGATATCAAATTGTTACATAACCTGTGGACATTTTTATTATGCAAATATATACATATGTGTGTTTCTGTGTGTGTGTATATATGTGTATGCATTTTTAAAAATAAAATTATGATCTTGAAAAGGAAAGTTCACTTTTTCAAGAAGATTTCTTTATATCTACATGCAAGTCTGGGTATTTGGAAATTTTTATCTGGAGGGCATAGGTACTTTTGATAACAGGGTCAAACATAAATCCACCAGAGAACTATGAGCACAAAGTCATACCAGGACCCTCATGCTTGAATTATGGCTACAGGAGAGACCACAGGGTGAATTATTGTTTATAGCTTCTACAGTAGAACTATGACTACAAGTGTTTAGTGTTTTTGTTGTTGTTGTTTTTCCATCTTCAAACACCTCTGCCTCTAAACCTCACTTGTAGTTTGCTGGAGAGGCAACATGGTGGAATTCTGGAGGACTTCGAAGTTGAATAATTTTGACTAGGTTCTTTCTTGGCTATGCCATTTATTTGACTTTTTTTTTCCTGTAGTTTAGTTGTGTGATCACTTCTTGGTTTCTTGACCCTAGTCTCCTTATTTTCACACAAGCAGATGTAAGCTGTGATCTGAGGGATAGATCTGTTCTATGCAAATCACTAATCTGGTAAGCAAATTGATACTTATGATTTCCCTAGTGACTCAGCCTCTCTGGGCCATTAACCCTCTTCAGACGTAAGGTATTATAAAATGAGTGGCAGGAGACAGCACATAAGAGTAGTTTGGAAGGTGAAAATCTGAAACTTGGACTGAGTTGAAAGAAAGAAAAAAATGCCTGGAGGATCCTCTGGGCTTCAGAATATTTTCTCAAGGACACTTTTCCTTATATTTGTAACTTTTGAATAAAAGAGTTTACTTAAGAAAACCCTTGAGAGGGAAAAGAAACATAAATAATTTTGCGTGGTTCCAAGAACAAGGTGGAGAATATAATAGGTCTTATTTGTTGGCAATTTAATGCTTTTATTATAATTGTAATGCACAAAAGTAGTCTTACACTTGAGGAAACATTGAGTCAAATTTTATTACTGATGCATGCATGTAGCCCCTATTAGTGTGAATAAAAGTACATTCAGGAGAAATTAACCCTCAGTATGCTTACACAGAATAATCTTTGTACAGTTTTCTAAAAATTTTCAGTTAATTCTCTTCTAAGAAGTTAGTGAGCTAACTTTAAATCCTCTGTGTTTAAAAGGAAAAGCACACCCACACATAAATTTATGGGTCCACCCATATATATTACATATCTATAAATATAAAAATCACATATAATATTGAAGTATCTTAATCATATTTGCCTTGTGGATAGTTTAATTTAGCTGATACAAGCCCCATTCAAAGAATACAAAGTAGTAGTCTGTAGACAGATAAGACCATTTTATATAAAGAAATTTGTCAAATACTGAGTATCTTTCCAAAGGGACTGAAATCAGAATATTATAGTAATACATTCATATTCATGTTAAGAGCGACATAATTCAGAATATATATATATATATATGTATATAGATACAATGGAGTTCTATTCAGCAATAAAGAAGAACAAAATTATGTCATTTTCAGGAAAATGGATGGACCTGGAGAACATGATGTCAAATGAAATTAGCCAGTCACAAGAAGTGAAGGGTCATATGTTTTCTCTCATATGCAGAAGCTAGGGAGTAAATAGGATACAAGAGGGACTTCAGATAATGGAGGAGAAACCCCAGTGGAGTGAGGGAGGTGGTCTAAGAGAGGGGGAGAAGGAGAATCAATGAAGGAAACACTTCCACTGACATTATGTACATTCATGAGAATACCATGTATGGGGAAGAGGGATAGTGGGGAGGGAACAATTATTAGTTTTTTTACTCTAAATGAAAAAAGAAAAAACATTGAGCATCCTGCAAATTTTAATCAGCCTTCATAACCCATTGTATCTAGAGTCTTTCTTATTCTTATTAAACTATAGCACATGATGTACATACACAAACCTATAAGACTCAATCACTATCCGGAGCATGAAAGGGAGGGAAGGGGGAGGGAATAGAGTGGGATTGAAGGGAGGGCTAAATGTGCAATGTGTGCATGTATGATGTTGATACCCTGACATATATCAAAATGTATAATTACAATGCACCAATAAATGAACAAAAAAAGTTAAAAAAAAAGGTCTTGGAGGCCCAAAAGTGAGACAGCCACAGTGGGCCACACCTGTCTGTGACACAGTCACTTCTTGCTATGACCTCACAAGGATCCATTGTGAGGGAGTCCCCAGGATCGGCTATATAAGGCTCACACCCCTGCTGGGCTTTTGTCCATTTGTACAGGGAGGTCTCGGTGGTGACCTGTCGGACTCCAAGATAGATAGCCATTTGGTGGTTTGGTGGCTTTGGATTTGGCTTTATTGTTTTGTGTGTGCGTTTGTTTGTGTGGGTTTGTTGTTTTGCTGTAATTTTGTTGGTTGGTTTGTTATTGTTTTGTTTCGTGTTTTTAGTTAGCATCATTAGTTGCTATCGTGGCTTTCAATAGCTAGGAGACAGCCAGCTAGACAGGACAGCTAGGAGAGAGAGTAGAGAGGCCTGGTCAGGCCTCCCAGCCAGCTCTCCCTGTGAGGATGCCCCCATGGACAATTATATGGTCCTAAGGAACATAGGCATGGGCAGTTTTGTCCGGGTCAAACTGCCCCGCCATATCCTCACTGGGACCAAGGTGGCTGTGCAGGTCTTGCCTAAGTTTAGTGATAACCCCTTCATTCAATTAAAAATGGACATCGTGAGGACAGTGGAGCACCCGAAAGTGGTCCAGCTGTTGGAGATCATAGACACGGCTGACTGCCTGGTGATGGAGCATGTGTGTGTGGGGTGTGTGCAGAGGGGCTGTGCCACAGTGTCTAGTAGTCAGCTGGCATGGAGGAGTAGGAGGCCCAGAAGGTGTTCAGGCAGTGTGGTGCACTACTGCCACGAGAAGGGCATCAAAAACAGGGGACCTGAAGCCAGAGAACATCCTCCTGGACACAGAAGGGAACGTCAAAGTCATTGACTTTGTTCTGAGCTGCCGCTTCACCGCCGGGCATAAGCTGACCACTGTCTGCATCACTCCCCACTACTGCACCCCAGAGGTCCACAAGGGCCAAGGATATGGCCTCCAGGTAGAAGTCCGGGGCCTGGGTGTCGTCCTCTACTGTATGCTTGCAGGCTGCCTTCCGTTCAACGCCACCTCCTTGGGGCAGCTGAAGCATCAGGCACTGCTGGGAAGGTACTCAGTGCCCCCTCATATTTCCACCCAGGCATGAAGCCTCATCAACCTCTTATTGACTGTTAACCCGACCCTGAGGCCCACGGCTGCTGAAATCCTGGCACACCCGTGGCTGAGACAGGGTTAAGAAGCAGTCACCTCCTCCTAAGGAGCTGCTCCTCAAACACCCAAAACCACAATTCTGAGCATCATGTGTTGCCTGGGTTACAACCCACACCAGATCTGGCTGACAGTGGGGAACAAGACATTTGACAGTGCGATGGCTACATATCTACAGATCCAACGCCAGGTGAGCCTCAGGGCAGGGAGCACACTCTAGGCTTGGCCCAAGCATCAGGGTGTCATGCTACCCCCTTCCCCAGCAGATCCTTCTGCTTTCACTCTCCCACCAGAGAGGAGTGCCAGCCAGCTGGACCTTCGCTCCTTCAGACCAGTGCCCTCTAAGTATCTGCCTGCTCAGGACACACAGGGCAGAAGGGCAGTAGAAGAGACAGCCTGCCTGCCATTTCTCTGAGCTGCCCAGCAAAGAGGACCCTCACTCCCAGTGCAGCCCCCCAATATGGCCCTGAGGCCCCCCAGGCCAACTCCTGCAAGAGAAGCAGCATGGGGGAGGCAGAGGGAAGATGATCCTCACAGAGACCAGCAGAAAAAGACTCCCCCTGCACCCCACAACCCCATTGTGAGCCTGCCTCCAGTACCCATGACAACAGGAAGGGCTGAAAGGGGCTCACCACAGAGTATCTACTGGCATCATCCGCACATGTTGCTGCTGGGTGCTGGCCCCTGGAGCCAGCAAAGTCACTCCAGAGAGAGGAGGGGCAGAGGCTCACCAGATTATTCAACAATAAAATTGCTCCAGAGGAACCAGACAGATGAGGTGGATAAAACCAACGCTTTGGATCCTGACTTCAGCCAGAGTGGACTCAGCTGCAGGACAATGAGTGCTCCAACTGTCAGCTGTCGCCGGCTTCTCCACACTGATTCCAGTGGGAGACCCCCACCTGGGAGAAACCAGAGACGGTTTTTCCCTGGAAACTCCCCTTTTCCCTGAGATGATTCCTAATAAATTTATTGATCATAAATCTTCTAATAAAAATAAGATGCTTCTTAAAAAATAAAAATGGTCACTTGGAAAGGTCAATAACTGATTATACACACAAAATACCAGCAGCGTGTCATTTTGTAACCTCTCTTTCGCTGTTAAATTTATTTGGGCATCTATGGCTGGAATAATTTGATAATTTTACTTTCAAAGCAGAGGTTAGTAAGCTAATTAACTGACTTACTTCCTAAAGAAGGATTTTGTTTAAGACAAAAAAAATCAGATGAAGATAGCGGGAGTGGCTTAAAATAGGATACATTTCTGCTTTAGTTCTTGTTGTCTTCTTATGTTTAACACAGCTCAATAAGTACATGAATTAGTGAACAAATACCTGATATGTGGTACCTGGTTAAATTCCTGAGGTCAGGTATTAAAGTTCAGAGAGTACATGCTTAATTTCTCTTGGTCAGAGATGGGAGAAGTTGACAATAAGTCAAATATTCTTCAGGAGATAATGAACTTAGGATCTTGAATATATGCTCCAGATTTTTATGCCCCGTGGTCTTAAAGTGAAATTGTGCTCTCATCTTCTCCAGGACTAGGTAGTGTTCGGGACTGAAATAAAGACAATTTTAGGAAATATAAATGACATTGACAGACATACACATGAAATTGATAGAATTGAAGATATGAATACATGGACATCTGCTGCAATTGATATTTGTATGATAATTAGGTGAGACATCCAAATACTATCTATGGAAATATTATGTAGAATAGAGAAAAATTAATTCAGAGACTTGTTTTTCAGATTTCTCTGCAAATATAACTTCAAGGCAATAGTCTATCACCCCCTCCCCTCCTCTGTAATAGAATGCCATTCCCTCAACTGGGCCTTCTTAAAACATCCCTGGAGATGAAGGGTGTTCTCTCAGGACTGAGAGGCAGAAGCTCTTGTCTCTCTTTACTCAACCAATATGGCGGAGACTTTAGATGCTTCCCCTCAATCTACAAGGTTTTCCTTCTCATGTACTGTACTCCACAAAGGTCTACCACTTCACCTGGATAAGCAGCACACACCCCGTCTCTGCTGCTCCTGCCATTGCCCTAGCAACGAATGGAAAAGTGCTTTGCCTTTCTGGAGACCACCAGGACTCACGGGTGAACCGGCATGAATTCCACTCTCTTCCCACACACTTTGTTTTCCCCTTCTACCTTCTCACTTTCCTGGCTCTATCCCACCGTAAGCCAGCAAATTTTCCATTCTAAGCAATACTTCTTAAATATTTTTTTTTATCTTCATACCTTGGTACAAATTTGGATGCTAAGAAGGGCTGTAGCCCACTTTTGCATTTAGTGCTTTGGAATTTAGTGTTTAGGACCTAGCCATCCCCACTGCTATCCCCAACAGTCACCATATAGTCTACCCACTCATCTTATCTACGCCCCGGACAATAGCCCTAAAAAGCAAGTTTCATTACGCACTTGAACATTTTGCAGATACTTAATGCAAAACTCACATATGAGGTAAAGTTTTTAGATGATGATGTCCTGGTTTTAAATCAACAACATACCTAAGGCTTTATGGATTTGTTTGTTTCTTTGCATGTTTCTCTTCCTGTTCCCTACTATGCTAACTCTAAGATAAGCCTAATAGTTTTAGTTGCAAATGCTTTTGATATAAAGAAGAAAGTGCTTAAATCCTCTGAACTCTCAGAAACAATAGAAGTACTGAATGCGCATCCATTGCCATCAATGAAGACAACCAGACTTCTTGGTAATGAGATAGCAGGGAGGAGAGGTTTCTTGAAGAAAGTGGGACTCTAATTGAGCATTAAAGGATACAGAGTGCTCAGTGTCTTAGCCATGGGTTTACCTCTCTGTACACCACAAAGACTTTGACTATGATGATACTAACCTTCATAAACTCTTATTTCCTCTCCTCCAGTCTCTCCTTTGGTCGTTGATCTATGCCTAGCACTGAGTAGGTTTTTTTTTTTTTTTTTGCAGTACCGGGGATTGAACCCAGGGGCATTCTACCTCCGCGCTACACCCCCAGCCCTATTTTTTATACTTTATTTTGAAACAGGGTCTCACGAAGTTGCGGAGGGCCTCACTAAGTAGAGAGAGAGAGAGAGAGAGAAAGAGAGAGAGAGAGAGAGAGCTGAGGCTGGCCGCAAACCCAGATCCTCCGGTCTCCACCTCCCAAAGTACTGGGATTACAAGTGTGCGCCACCCCGCCCGACCTGAGTAGGTTTTCAATACACATCTGCTGAAAAAAAATGTACACTGTGGTAAATATACAATGCAGTTTTTATTGTAGTAAAACTCTTCTGCATGACTTTTTGTATATCATATTGCATAAAACTATATCACAGAATATCAGTGCTTGAAGAAATGTTCAAGGTCAGCTATATCTTTCATTTTGAAGAGTGGAAACTCAGCTCCAGACTGAGTGTCAATAACTTAAAACTGTGTAGGTTGGTGCTAAAAAAGAGACATTCCAGGACAGACAGCAGGGTTAAAAGGCAAACAGAAGTCACTTTACAGAGGTCATTAGGTTTCAAATCAGAGGGATTCCCCTTGAAGGTATTTAAAAATAATAGATAAATAAATAAATAAATAAATAGGCAAGCACAGATATGGCAGGGTTTAGTAGAAATACTAAAGAAGAAAATGAACAATGAAGTGACACTATAAACCCAGTTATTCTCATGCTAATCAAATAGGGATTTTCTCCATTTTATCCTTTAGATCCTACTCTTATTAACCACAACTGTACGCATTCTGACTGGATTAACAGTCTGCTACTGTTAGCAATGGCTAGAGGGAGTTTTTGTTTTGTTTAGTTTGGTTTGGTTTTGTTAGCCAGGTGTGGGGCACATGCCCTTAAACCCAGTACTTTGGAGACTGAGACAGGAGGATCACAGGTTTGAGGATAGCCTCAGAGGGTAGTGAGACTCTCAGCAACCTAGCAAGACCCTGTTTTAAAACAAAAAATTTAAAAAGGTTGTTTCATGTTAGGTATCCAAAAATAATTGTTTTGCTAAAGGTCAAGGGTCATCTACATGGTTCTTATATTAAACAAGAAATTAAAGCAGAACTTAAGCTGGTACCAGCTTGTGCCAATTCAAGCAGTACGACACATTATGGTCTGCTGAAAATCAGATGCTTCCATTATTCTTTCATTTATTAAAACTTTTCAATCATGGAACAGGTTATTGACAGAGAGAGACATTAGTGAAATAATCACATGAATAAATTTATAAAGACTAAGATCATGTGTTAGGAATGGCAGGACGCTGACTCTGAGTGCACAAGGCAAAAAAAAAAAAAAAAAAACGGCAAACCTTACCTTATTCTTGCATTTTCGTGGTATACCTGGGATGGTTCCTTGAAAAGTGACTGTAGAGCTGAACCCTAAAAAATGAGCATCAGCAGGGCCTGGTGGCACACGCTTGTAATCCCAGTACTTTGGGAGGCGGAGACCAGAAGATCTGAGTTCGTGGCCAGCCTCAACTCTCCCTCTCTCTCTCTCTCTCTCTCTCTCTCTCTCTCTCTCTCTCCTTAGTGAGGCCCTCCGCAACTTCGTGAGACCCGGTTTCAAAATAAAGTATAAAAAAATAGGGCCGGGGGTGTAGCGTGGAGGTAGAACGCCCCTGGGTTCAATCCCCAGTACCTCAAAAAAAAAAAAAATAAGGAGCATCAATTAATTTGGGGGAAATTTGCATATATTTGATGTGTATGTGTGTGTGTGTGTGCATGCTTAGTTTATGATAGCATGGAATGTAGATATTTTTGTACTGTTTTTCATTCTAAACAAAATTGATTTTTTTAAAATAAGAACATCCAAGTTCATGTTTAACGTGCATAGTGATTCAATGGAATTACTTTGAGATCAATATCCTTTCAACTCCAGGTATGTGGGTTTAGCAATAGGCACTCAAGGTTGCTATCTACTCCAGCAAGATACAGTAGTATCAGAATCTGATGATGCAGGGGAAAAATACAAAAAATGCAAGCTAGAAACAGAATGAGACGTGCGTTACCTCCCAGGATACCATTCTGCCTTCTGCAATGATAATACAAAGTCAGCAATCTACCTGTTAATAATGAAAAAAAAATACTTCTGAAAAATGTAAGCATTCTGAATGCCTGTATTTACATACATGGTTCATCTCGCATTTCCAAATCATTTGGAAATCCCCTAATCCTTAATAAAAAGATCAAAACAAATTGTTGCAGAGTTAAGAGAAGAATGTATTTACAAGTAACCTTGTTATCAGTCTTGGTGAAAGTCTTACTTGAAATCAATACATAAATTACTTATGGGGCTGAAAAAAGAGAGCATCATTAGAGAGAGACCCAGCTCATTAGGTTGGATGGTTGGGTGAAGGGCATGGCTTCTGTGGGCAGAGGAGTGGGCAGAAAGTTAACCCTGTGAGATCAGTACAGTTATCTAAAAACATGCTCATCCATACATATTTAAGACAAGCATCCTTATGAGGATAGCATATTTCTTTAAAAAATGCCTGAATATTAAGTTCTAAGAAATTGGTAGTCTAGTTGAAGACAAAAGGACTGATTCTAAGTGGAAGCTATTGCTGTCTATTTGTCTTTGAAGGGAAAATTCATATCTCGAAATGCTTGTCCCCAAAATAGAGCCAATCACAGAAATGTCATCTGAATAAGACACTTATATTTGGTAAGCATAAATTCACACTGAAACACCATTTCCCTAATAACCACTTTAGTTGTTATTCTTGTTTGCCCTAGAAATACTAATGCAGTGATAATAAGAAAACGTACTTATATTTTCCACTAAATTTAGAATTCTAGTAATTGAAACACAGATGCAGTGGCTTTGACAGGAAATTAATTTGGTGTTAAGTGCCTTGCTAGTGTTAGATATACATAGTTATTCAACATGGACATATTGCTTATACCAGTGCTGACGTATACACAACATCACACACACACACATACACACACACACACACATCATTGAAAACACAAAACAAATGTGGGTCAATAAAACTGTAAATATTTTGAGTGATATAAATATTAATGCAGAATTATGATTTATCTATTACTATTATCATTAAAATTCTATATAAAAGGTTTTCAGATAATTCTGCTAAGATTCATTTTTATAGCAAACATCAGCTAAATATACTACATAGCATTTCATAACCACTACTCGCTACTTCTTAAAATTTCACTGCTTCCTGTGGGTAAAAGAAGAGGGAAACATTGTGTGCAATCTTGACTTTTTTTCATTATTTTACAGAATCTTAAATTTTGCTTGTCCCCTTAATGGCACAACTAACTTAATTCATTCCTTCCTTCCGTCAAAAAATAATTATTTAGAGCTAGGTATGGTGTCACACTCCTGTAATCCCAGTCCTTCGGACGCTGAGACAGGAAGATGGCAGGTTAGAGGCTGCCCTCAGAAATTTAGCGAGACCCTCAGGAACCTAGTGAGACCCTGTTTCAAAATTTAAAAAAAATAAATAATTAAAAAGGGCTGGGGGTGTAGCTCAGAGGTGGAATGTCACTGGGTTCAATCTCTAGTACCCCCCCACACAAATAATAATTATTAGAGACTACTATAATCTAGTTCCTAAACCATGCGTTAAGAAGTCAAAGAAATGGCTAATGAAATGCGTTCTCATTATTCGAGAGTTTATAGTCTACTGATGAAGCAGGTGTTAATAAATAATCACAGTGGCACAATTCCTTTCAAGGAAAATGATTCAATTCTGAGAGATTTCATGGTATAGTCTGGTGGGTTAAGAATTTTTGGAGAGACTCCTCTGAAGAGGCAGCCTGGGAGCTGTGGTCTGAGAATATGCAGGGATTAGCTGGGCAGAGGGTGTTGGGTAAGGGGAATTGAAATGGCCTACACAAATGCCTCAAGTGACAAAATGTTTGGCACATTCTGGGATATAAAAGAAGTCCTTAATGTAAATGTTACACACCTAAAAGGGGAAAAAATTAAAATTTCAGAGCGTGAACTCTGCCCAGATAATAGTCCATGTTAAACATTTTGATCTTTAGTCTAAAAAATATAAATGTCTCTTAAGGATTATATTCTTAGAAATGGTGTAGACAGATTTGCATTTTTAAAGGACTTTTTTATCTGCTCTGTGGAAAGCAGATTGTCAACCAAGAATGAATTCTGGAAGTAATGATGTCACAGTGCAGGTCCGGAACAAAAATAAGGATAGTTTGTATAGAGAGGTGGCAGAAGATATAGAATAGAAAAATATCTGAGGTACTTTTGAGATAAAATCCATGGGGTTTATTTCTAGACGAGGCAAAGGAAGGGGGGATAAGGATGATTCCTAGTTTTCTAAGTTTGCTTACATCACAAGAGAAGGATTTGATGGGGAAAAGTACAGAAATTTATGAAGCCTTTATCATCAGTAATCGATGCTGTCAATATGACAAGAGGATGAAGTTCAAGGATGTTAGGGAAGAAATTGAGCACAAAATACAAAAAGTCAATTGTTATTGAGTAATTGAAGCCATGGGCATAAATGAGATTGGGGAAAAACATGCAGAATATCTATTAATTTGGATATTCTACAGCAGTAAAAAAAAAACTCTCTGAAATCTCATTGATTTAACATGATTTTTTCTTTTCTTATTTTTGCTTTTCTTATTTTTTGTATACATGTGCATATCTATGGGTTTCTACTTTTGCTTATGTTACACATCATAGCTGGCTGAAGTGCTCAGCTCCATTTAGTCTCTCAGAGAACCAGGCTGATCTAAGCTCTACCACTTTGTAGTTCAGAAAATCTCAAACTGGGGAAAATTTCTCCCAGAGGATAGTTGGCAATGCCAGAATATTTTTTTTATTGTCACAGCTGGAGGAAATGATAGAGGAGTCTAGTGGGTATGAGCCCAATGACTTCCCTCACAATATCAGTAGTGTGAAGGCGGAGGAGCCCTGTTGTACCTGCACCATCATCACATACTGTGATTACACAGCAGGGGAGAAGACTGATGGTTTTCAGTGGTTCGTTTGGACAATAATACACATCAACGGGCATGGTGGCCATGCTTGTATTACTCTGGAGGTTGAGGCAGGAGGATCCCAAGTTGGAGGTTAGCCTGGACAACTTGGTGAGAGCCTGTCTTAAACAAAAACATATAAAGGGCTAAAGGTGTAGCTCAGTGGATGAGTACTTGTCTAGCAATTCCCAGTAGAAGGAAGGAAGAAGGAAGGAAGGGAGGGAGGGAAGGAGGGAGGGAGGGAGGGAGGGAGGGAGGATGGAAGGAAGGAAGGAAGGAAGGAAGGAAGGAAGGAAGGAAGGAAGGAAATATCATTTCTGTCCACCTTTGCCATGTGTAGTCACATGTCCCTGCTTCAATTCAGGAAGGGCAGGAAATATGGTGAAGCAGATGGCATATTTTATTAGTCCCACTATTACCTTCATGGTCTAAAACAGGATTGTACTGTAAATATGTTGTGCCATTGGATACACAGCTTTAAACTATGGTATTACAGTGGTGAGGCTGTGGACATGAGTGTGATTGACATCTGATCCAAATGCTGGGAGAATAAATGTGAGTCAGCCAGTGATTTCAGGCTGAATTCCACTTTCACATTGAGGTATTCACTGAAACCTTGCAAAAAGCAGTATATTAACTTTCCCATGTAATTTTCTCAGATATGTGTGAAAATGGAATTCATTATTCTTGAGAATTGAATATTAAGGGTAATTAAGGAATTTGGCAGCTCTTTTATTCTTAGCATTAGCTGGAAAAATTCCAGTGTTCACCAAATGCAGCAAGTTTTCTAGTTTCCAAGTCATTTCTTCAAGCAGAACAAATAGACTGAGAAACTAATTGCATTTTTTAATTCCAGAAAATTCTGAACTTCTAATATAAGGAAGTAAAATAATATGAGGAAATAAAATAATTTTGGAACTAATCATAATGTAGTGAAATTCATCATTCAATTATCTTCTTTTTCAAGGAGACCTTTATTTCTTCAAAATTAAGATCTTAAAGGCTGTAGTGAGCCAGGGCCAGTGATGCACACCTGCAATCCCAGCTACCTGGGAGGCTGAGGAATGAGGACTGCAAGTCCAAGGCCAGCCTGGGCAATTCAGGGATACACTATCTAAAAATAAAATGTAAAAAGGGCTGGGGATATGGTTCAGTGCCAGAGTGCGCCTCTGGACTCAATCCCTAGTACTGGGAGGGAGGGCTGTTGAGAAAGACAATATGTGTTAAAGCACTACAGTGTCATTGTCAAGGGACCAAGCTCTAGGTCACTGGCCTGGAGTTTTGGTTCTGCTACTTGTCAACTGCATGGCCTTTGGCTTCAATTTCTTTATCTTTAAAATGACTGTCCACTTCACAGGAGAAGTTTGAGGATGACTTATTTCATAGCAAAGATATTGAGGTAATTTCATAGCAAAGATATTGGCACCTTCCTCACATTTAATAAGAGCTTCACTATTATTATTGTTATTGCGCTTTTACTATTCATTTCAGATTGAACTAATCATTTGCTCTTTGGAGAATGATGCAGAGGATGAAGAATGTCTTCATGCAGTCCTTGGATACAATGATGGGGCATTTTTTTGATCAAAGATAAGACGTTGGTATCCTGTTTTTCATTTGTTTATTGGGTTATTTTATTAAGGTCATGTATCAATCAGTGTCCAAACTGCAGACAGAAACCACATTGGTAATATATATGAAGTAATGATATGATGAATTTACTAGATGGTAGAGTAAAAGAAGATAAAGAAGAATCTAAGCAGTCCAGAAATTGCAAATGCAGAAAGTAGAAAATATATATAGGCCAGAAGCCAGGTAGGGTGGCATAACCTGTAATCCAGGAGGCTGAGACAGGAGGAGCACAGGTTCATGACCAGCCTCAGCAATTTATCGAGGCCCTCTGCAACTGAGTGAGTCCTGGTTTCAAAATTAAAAATAAAATAGGGCTGGGATGTAGCTCAGAGGTAGAATGCCCTGGATTCAATCCCTTGTGCCACACACACACACACACACACACACACACACACACACACACAAAAGAAAACATGTGTCAGCTGCGGTAAAGTGAACAAGAGCTGAGAATTTAGAAGGCAGCTCACCACCTCACCACCGTCCAAGGCTGAGATGGAATTCTTATTGTAGAACGTGCACTGTCAAAGGAACATGCAGACTGCTGGTGTCATAGAAGTGCCAAAGGGCATGGGCCAGACAGAGCTGGTTTGTAGGAACTGTTCACCAGCAGGCAGAGAAACTTTTTTTCCATGGTTGCTTGCTTTTTGCTGATTAATTTGCTGGTTCCCATACTGGAAGAAAGCACATTGGTACCAGGAATGGAAGCCTAATCCTCCTGCTTTGGTCTATCCTTCCTGCGCCATCTAGCGCCAGAGCCTAACAGAGAGCTAGATGGGAAAGGAGAAATGTGTATAGCATCCAGCTGCAGTATTATTAGGAGGGAACTGAGATATCCTAACTGATAACCATATGGCCAGTGGTGTGCAGGAGCTGGACATACCAGCTTGCAAGCGATGATTGTGCGTATTCCTTGGTGTGAATTCCTTGGTTTTAAAACTGGAGTGTAAATAATTTCTATTTTTAGGAAATTTGTGAGATGTAGTGAAATAATAAATGCAAAGAATCTAACATAACTCCTAGTATACAGAAAGAGCTCAACTAATGTTTCCATAGATAGTTTAGCCTAATGATGAGGTTAGACTAACAGTCAACAAATATACTCCCTGCAAGGTTTTTTTTTTTTTTAAATCTAGCCAATACGTGTTCTGGCAATCGGGTCATCCAGATTATTTTAAAGAAAATAAACCGACTCAGTGGCCTTCAAAATGCCATATGTCCGATTGGTGTCATAATGAAATAACAAAAACCCTAACTACATTTCTACAGAAAGTCATCTACCTGATTTACTTTAAAAAAATTAGCTCTTCAATGTCTTCAAATAGTCCTATTGGACTATTCTCATTTTGCTAATGGACACTTGGGCTACGATTTCATGACAACTCCCAGAAATTATATTAATCTGATGTGAGAATTATCAGTAAATTGTAAGGCCCACACTTTGAACAAGAGAATCAACTTCTTAAAAAAATAAAAATGTGTGGGACTTTGATTGGCATTCCATTTCTCAAAACAAAAAAGTGACTTCATTCTCTCATGGCTAGCATGTGAAATAGTACAGACTCTGTATGATAAAGCTATGGTACACATAATACATTTCTGTCAGAGAACAGGCAGTTGTCATACTATTTCTGTTTATAAACCTGCCCGTGCCTTCTGACAGCTTTGGAGAAAAACAAATCCAGGTCTCAGAAAACATGGCAAAATAGTTGCTAAAGCAATTTCCTAGATCTGATCAGAGGAGGTTTGGGACTCACAGGAACCCACCTGGTATAAGAATGCCACTTAGAATGACATGGGCATCAAAGTCATTTGAAAAACGATCAGATAATTTATATTGAATAAATGTCTAATGTTAAGGTACATTATTTGCTACTCTACAAATAGTAGTTTCAGCATGTAAGGGGAAAAATGTTCCTTAATTCTATGAGAAAGTCACATTTTCTCTACTCTCTAGTTTTTTCTGTGTCTCAGATGCTTCCAAAGGCAAGCTTAAGGACTGGGGTAGATAAAAAAGGAACTATAGAAAATGATGAATGACAAGTCAAAAATATATATTCATACAATGGGATTACCATTTAGCTATTATATATGGTATTGTTAAAGGATTTAATCATGAAAAAGGCCAAATAAAAAGGATTAAAAATGTTTGTGTGTGTAGAATTTATTTTAAAGAAAAGCAGATAGAAAATAGACATGGCAAGATTATTAAGAATGTTAGCCAAAGTCAGACATGGTGGTACGTGACAATAACCCCAGTATTTGGAAGGCTGAGATAGGAGGATCGCATATTCGAGGCCAGACTCAGCAGCTTAGCAAGACCCTCAACAGTTTAGAGAGACCCTGTTTCAAAATAAAAATAATAAAAAAGTCTGGGGGTTTAACTTATAGATAGAATGCCCCTGGGGTTCGATATCCGCACATGTGTGTACACACGCACACACACTCAAAAAGAACAGAAAACATAAATAATATTCTATATTGTTAATATTATGAAATCTCCTAAATTTTGAAGTTTGGGGGAAATTTGGAGACTTTTTATTTCTCTCAAATTTTAGTTTCATGGAAGAAGCATACGTTGACTTGTAGTACAAAATGAAATTGTGAAGGTTCTTAGCCGGGCATGGTGTGGTGCACGCTTGTAATCCCAGTATTTGGGAGGCTGAGACCAGAGGATCCGGGTTTGCGGCCAGCCTCAACTACTTAGTGAGGCCCTCTGCAATTTAGTGAGACCCTGTTTCAAAATAAAGAATACAAAATAGGGATGGAGTGTAGTTCAGAGGTAGAATGCCCCTGGGTTCAATCCCCAGTACCACAAAAAAAAAAGAAAAAAAAAAGAAATTGTGAAGGTTCTTGTTAAGTATGAATTGCAGTGCAGCGATAGAAGAGGGTTAAACCAGGCATAGAGACCTCTGTGACTCTACAGGTCACATGCCCATGAAGGGAGCCCTACTTCCTCCTCATCATCTTCTTGTTCTGATAATCCTTTATGTCTGTCCAGCTGTAGGACCTTTATTGGTTAAATACAAATTAGCCAAATTTGAAAGCATCACTATAACTTTCTAAGTTTGACTTCTTCTGTCCCTTTCTTTACTCACTTCCTTTCATTTGGAAAGTATTTTCATGTCTTTGGTAATGTAAATGTTTTTTTTTGTGTGTGGTACCAGGGATTGAACCCAGGGGCATTCTACCTCCGAGCTATACCCCCGGCTCTATTTTTTATTTTTTATTTTGAAACCGCATCTCACAAAGTTGCAGAGGGCCTCACTAAGTAGCTGAGGCTGGCCGCGAACCCGGATCCTCCGGTCTCAGCCTCCCAAGTACTGGGATTACAAGTGTGCACCACCACGCCCAGCTTAGTAAATGTTTTTTAACAATAAAATAATTCAATAGAATAGAACTATTCTATTGGGAATGATACACATCTCTGTTTTATTTTGTTTCTTATGGAGGAAATGGGGAATGGCACATACACATTCATGGCTTGCCTCTAATATGCCAGGAACCTAATTCTGCATATTGGGCGGATAATTATGAATAAATTACGTTGTCTGCTACAAAGAGCTGACAAACCATGAGAAGTCAGAAACCTGAACAAATCATCTCACTACGAAAACACAGAGAGGCCAAAAGGCAAAAAGAAGGATGTAAGCAGGAAGAAAGAAAACTATACATATTCTTATTGAGTACACACTCTTAATCAAAAGCAGATTTGCCTATCAGAAATCTTGCAGCCCAGCTCTACTTGTAAGAGTTCTGCTTCTTAATTAGCCAGGGCCATTCATTTTCCACACATACTCAATTACCACCTCTCTCACCACATCTTTTTGGAGACTCGAGTTCTCAATAATGCAGCCTTAACATGGGACTTAATAAGGAGGCAGGAGCCCATCTGAATGAGGATACGTCATGCCATGAAGTTTTATCCTTTGGATTTTGTAGATTATTGTGTGATATTCTGGCAAAAAGAACCCTTTGGATTACTGCAGATTATTTAGAAATGAATGTATTTCTTCATGTTAAACTTACTAGGCAATAGAAGCACTAGCATCCTTCATGACAGAAGAGAGAGTACAACTAAACACCAAAACTTTGACAGGAGTCAATGAAAATAACTACTGGCTAACCATATGCAGAAAAATAGAAATAAACCCTACTTTCTCACCTTATACAAGAGTCAATTCAAGATGGATCAAAGACCTAGAAATCAGACCAGAGACCTTGCAGCTACTCGAAGAGGGCATAGGCCCAACACTTCAACAAATAGGCATAGGTAAAGACTTCCTCAACAAGACCTTAAAGGCACAGGAAACTGAAATGAGGATCAATACATGGGATTGCATTAAACTAAAGAGCTTTTGTGCAGCAAAGGAAAC
>PVJS01038648.1:0-19290 GCA_004027185.1 Glis glis
AAGTGTGCGCCACCACGCCCGGCATGTTTTTTTTTTTATGGCTGAACAGTATTCCATTGTCTATACTATATATCAAGAAATTCGGTTCTTAATCAGTGGGTGCTATGGGTCATCAATCCTGCTGTGTTAGTCAGCTTTCCATCACTACATCAAGTACCTAAAATAATCAACTTATAAAGACAAAAGGTTCATTTTAGCTCACAGTTTTGGAGATTCCAGTCCATGATCATTTGGCCCTGTTGCTTTGGGCCTGTGGTGAAGCACATCATGGCGGGAGTATGTGGTGAAGCACAATCACTTACCTCTTGGCCAGAAAGTAAAAGACAGAGGGACAAAAGGTCTTGGGTCACACTCCTTTGAGAACACACCCCCAATGACCTAAATACCTCCCACTTATGTCTTGACCCCGAAGGCTCTACCACTTCCCACTTGTACCACCTGGGGAGCAAGCCTTTGCCACATGCACACTGGGGAAATATTTAGGATCCAAACTATAGTGGCTGCTTTCACTGAGTTACACATTCATGGTCACTCTCAAATGCTCAAGCTGCAGTAAGGAAGGTGCTGTCAGATGCTGCCAAATCATATATTTTAGAAAAGGAATTTGGGAGTCTTCTTCCCCTAGTTGTTTGGATCTGGACTGCCTTCAGACTCCCCCCCCCCCCAGTTCCATTTGGAGATATTTTCTAGAAGGCTGATTATAGAAGTGATTTTCCTCTCAGGTGAAAACTGACATTGCACAGTGGATATAACTTCCTGGGTCCCAGTTGGACTGACTTACCCGAGTTGAGGGGTGGAGGCAAAGTCCACTCTAAGAAAGGATGCCGGTCAAAGGTGTTGGCTCGCTGGCACTTCTGCACATCCCCATCATTGTGGATCATGTCCACAATCTCCTGTGTCCAGGTTGTGCCTAGAAGCATCAGTTATTCTCAACTCCACTCACTTGTGGCACAGTTGCATTTCCTTTCTTATTCATCTGTTTCATTAACTTCACGTTTGCTGATATTGATCAGAATCATCTCACCTGTCGCCTCCTCTGTGTGCCACCCAAAGTGGGGGGCTCCTCCTACAAGCACTGGTGGCCCTTTGTGCTTATTGTTGTGATCTGCTTATAATATATGTTTCCTTGCAACACCTCTGTTCTCTTTATCCTTAGTACTTAGCCTGGGGCACTGCATGTAATAGACACAGCTTGATGCGATAAATATTGAACCAAATGAATGTAGGAAGATATAAAGATGAATTAGTCGATGTGCCTACTCTAACAAGCGTATGATCATTTTTGAGGAGATATGACAAGTAGTCTTCTTGTCTTTCTACCCTTCATTTTTCTCTTTCAAATTAAGAGATCCTCAAAGTTTAGCAGATAGCTGCTTGTGTAGAAAGCTACATTTTTTTTCAGTCTTTCTTGCAGCTACATATAGCCAGGTCACTAATTCTAGGACGTTGTCTTAAAAAGAACAACTCCCTCCCTACCTTCTTCTGCTGTTTATAATGTGCATGTGATGGCTGAAGCCCCAGCAGTTATATTGGACCATAAAAATCACAAGCTACAACTGAAGATGATGGAGTAGAAAGCTAGTAGGATCCAGGGTTGCTGATGACCAACGTAGCCACCATTTCAGCCCTGGACTACCAACATACAGACTACTTTTTATTTTGTGTTATTTTGTGTTTTCTGATCCTTGCAGCCAAACTGAACCCTGTTACAGAAGAGAGATGTAAATGGACATCTAGGCAGGGAAAAAGCTGGGCCATGGCAGTGCTGACTATCCATCCATCCATTCCCTTCTTTACTACATCGGGTGTCTCTGGCTTGCAGGCAAACCTGGCGCTAACTGATACATCAGACAGGTGCACAGATACCTGCAAGGTAAGCTGTGTATAGGAAGGACTATACAGGAATGCAAAGTGTGAGGGGAGGGCAGAGGAGGAAGGCTCACTTACTGCTAAGAAGGCAAGGAGGCTCAACTGGGGACAAAGTCAGTAGGTTTGGAATGAAGATCTGAAGCAGGGGTAGATGTGGACCTCCATTAAGAAGGCAGGGCAGGCCAGCCAGATTGGGAAACTTCAAGAGCTAAGACAGGTTGGGCATGGTGGTGCACGCTTGTAATCCCAGTACTTGGGAGGCTGAGACAGGAGGATCACAGGTTCGCAGCCAGCCTCAGCTACTTAGTGAGGCCTCTGCAACTTAGTGAGACCCTGTTTCAAAATAAAGAATTAAAAATAGGGCTGGGGGTATAGCTTGGAGGTAGAATGCCCCTGGGTTCAATCCCCAGTGCCCCCCACAAAAAAGAGCTTAGACAGAGGCAGGCACATTCCATGTTGGGAAGCCTAAGTCAGGCTCACAGGAGTCTGAGAGGTGGTGAAAGAAGTGGAGGAAGAGAGAGAAGGAGAGGGAGAGGGAGAGGGAGAGGGAGAGAGAGAGAGAGAGAGAGAGAGAGAGAGAGAGAGAGAGGAGAGTTTGGGCCATTGTATGGAGGGCCTTGTGGCTGACTGCATAATTTTCAAGGTGAGCTGCCATGAAATTTCTACTTTGAGGAGCAAGACAGGTTTAAGTTCAGATCTAGGCAAGAGAAGTATCCAGTACAAACAGGAAAGGCCAGGGGCCGAGAGGAATCCCCTCACTTAGTTTCTAAGCAAGCTCTGGCTAGCAGATGCTGGGTGAGAACCAAGTGAGCCCAAGGAGGGCGTTCAGAGCCAGCGAGGACAGAAACACGTTCCAAAGATCTTTGATGAAATCGAAATCTTTGTGGTTATGGCTATCTAATAATTTTTTTTTGTTGAGTCAAATGGTCACTGAGAGGTGTTTTCCAAACTGGTTAGAACTTAAAGTTCTTTATGTCACTTGGTCGCACTGCATGGAATTATAATTACAGAACGCAAGTGGATCATCAGTCATTTTATCACAGGATTCCCTGGTGGCGATGTTCTCTATTTTTATTTTATTTGTTTTATTTTTTACCCTGTATAAACCCTGTGTCTCTCCCGACCCTTGTTTTCCCCCACAAACTCCTCTTCATGTTATAGGATTCTGGTAAATGTCACCTCCTCTTTCCCAGACCCGCATCACCATCCTCAGGAAGGTTTTGGACCTAGATCTCTTAGCACTTCTTCCGTTGGGTTGGAAGCACTCAGTCGCACATCCGCTCCTCCCTAGGAGGAACTTCTCAGGGACAGATGCTGCGCTTCTTTCCAGGAGAGCTCAGCAGAGAACAAGGAATGCCTGGGCTGGCAAGACTTACTGTAAGAACTTCCATGCTGTTTCTCAGATTCTGTGATCTTACAGCATCTTGTAATTTATTCAAGCCTTTGGGGATTTGCAATTCTGCCCACCTCTTTCTCTATCAAGGACCTAAATATAAGGGAGGATCTTGGGTGCTGGGGCACCGGAGCTAATGAGCAAAAAAAAATTTTTTGTGTGGTACTGGGGATTGAACCCAGGGGGCATTCTGCCTCTAAGCTACACCCTCAGCCCTATTTTTTATTTTTTTATTTTGAAACAGGGTCTCACTAAGTTGCTGAGGGCCTCGCTAAGTTGCTGAGGCTGACCTTGAACCTGCAATTCTCCTGTCTCAGCCTCCCAAGTACTGGGATTACAAGCGTGCGCCACCATGCCCGTCTGGAACCCTTGCATTTTTTAAATGTAGGGGCCCCACTTTTGGTATCATTGCTTTGCTAAAGCTGCTGTCACCCACTACCAGCTCCTTACACCCACCTGCCTTTGCGTAGGTCGCAATGAGGAGATCATCAGGCTTTGCCTGAAAATTCCAGATTTTGTCCCAATTATCACTTATCAACTTCGTCATGAGGATTCCGTTCACTTCTTTGGTTTCCCGTCGTCGGTTGTTTTCCTCCAGGTGGAGATCTTTCATTTTCTCCAAGGACATCTTAGTATGTGGATTTGACAGGTGCTTAAAAGAAAGATACGCCTTTGTCATTTGTAATACTTAGAATGGTGTTTCCTTAATTTTTTTCCCCCAAGACAGGAGAGATAGATAGCAGGAGCTCAGTACTCATGTTTAATATTCATTTAAGTGAGAGAAATCAAAACTGGGCACCTGGAGCATTTAGATTTTTTTCCCTACTGGGGATTGAACCCAGGGGCATTCTACCTCCGGGCTAAACCCCCAGCCCTATTTTTTATTCTTTATTTTGAAACAGGGTCTCACTAAATTTTGGAGGGCCTCACTAAGTAGCTGAGGCTGGCCGCGAACCCGGATCCTCCGGTCTCCGCCTCCCAAGTACTGGGATTATAAGGGTGCGCCACCACGCCCGGCTTGTTTTCCTAATTCTGAGCTTTGCTTTCTCATCTGCAGAATGAGGGGGTCAGGCTGTCACTCTAGGATCCCTATGAGTTAACTATTACATATACAACATTTTCCTCAGCTATGAGTCTCAGAGATGTTTGCTCTCTGAGTCCACTCCTTTTAATCACAACATTTAAAGAGATCATTGTAGTCTCACATCACAATGAAAACACGTAAAAAAAAAACAACAGAGAGAGATCAGCCGACATGTGCAACTGTGTACGTGACAGAGCTTGGCTTTGGGATTTGCTGGCCTTTGCTATGCTCGTGCGGGCACGGCTCCCACACCAGGACTGTCCTATCCCTCCTGATTCGAGTTTACCAGCCTTGGTTTCTATTCCTGATGGCCAGTTATTGATAGGCAGCAGAAGATGCTTAGGGTATACCAGATGTCCCTGGGACCGTTGGGATAACAGGAGCACGTGGTTCCCAAAGGGCTGTGTTCTTCCCTGCCCTCCTACATGGCTTGACTTGAGCAGGTTCACTTTTACCCATCTTCGACCTGGGGCTTCCATGTACATTGTGTTTTTGTTTTTGTTTTTGTTTTTGTTTTTTGCAGTACTGGGGATTGAACGCAGGGGCGTTCTACCTCCGCGCTATGCCCCTGGCCCTATTTTTTATCCTTTATTTTGAAACTAGGTCTCACGAAGTTGCGGAGGGCCTCACTAGGGAGAGAGAGAGAGAGAGAGAGAGAGAGAGAGAGAGAGCTGAGGCTGGCTGCGAACCCGGATCCTCCGGTTTCCGCCTCCCAAAGTACTGGGATTACAAGCGTGCGCCACCACACCTGGCTGTACATTGTGTTTTAAAGAAAGGACTCTGGAACTGATAACACAAGTGTGTCAACTACCTCTCGAGGACACCACCCGTCCCTTCTAACGTGACAAATAGTCCATGCTGACGGTGTGTTAAACTTTTTTAGGAATTTATGTCACTAAGGTCAGATCAAGTGAGATACATTAGAGATGGGGGAGGAGGGACAGTTGGAGGTGGGACCTAAAGCAACCTGAGGCAAGGCAAAAATTTTCTAGAGCTTTCTTTTCTCTTAAAATGGAATATTATTCCGTGACAAAAAGAAATAATCTATCCAGCCACAAAAAGACACAGAGTCACCAGAAATGCATGTGACTAAATGAAAGAGGCCAGTCTGAAAGGGCTGCGTCCTGTATGAGTCCAACCGTTTGACATTCTGGAAAAGGCAAAACCATGAAGGTAGTACAAAGACCAGAAGGTGCCTGGGGTTGGGGAGGAAAGGACGGACAGCAGAGAACAGAGGATTTTTTTTTAGGGCAGTGAAACTGCTCTGGAAGATACTGTAATGGTAGATGCATGTCATTATACATTTGCTAAAACCCATAGCGTGTCCTCCGTGAAGAGTGAACCCTAGCGTCAATATGGATTCTGGGTGATAATGATATGTCAGTGTAGGTTCAGCAACTGTAGTAAATGTACTCCCCTGGTGGGGTAGGCTGACAATGGCGGCAGTGCGTGTGGGAGGGACCCAGGGGAATTATGGGAAACCTCTGTCCTTTCTGCTCAATTTTGCTGCGAACCTAAAACTACTCTTGAAGTATATTTTTTAAAAAATGAAATGTTTTCTAGGGTTTCTCCTGTTCTCTTCGTATTTCCTATAAAAATAATTTCCTCCACCCAGAATGTACAAGTAAAATGGATGCGTTGGAAACATGCAGTGTGCTTAGGGCACACCCAGAAACACTACACATAGATTCTGAGGCACCCGTGATCTTGTTTAAGGACACAGTTCATGGGTCGTCGGTCTCTAGCAGGATGGGTAGAACGGGGTCACGGAGCTGTAGCTCTTAAAGAAGTGACTCTAAAGGTGGAAAGTTCACGTGGGCTCTTGGGGCTGACTTTGGCGGGGGTTGCCTGCGTCCCTGTGGGTGCTACTTATTTCTCCTAAGTGGAGGATACATTCTAGCTGAGTTCTTTAAGACATTGTTCCAGGTTTGGGTATAAGTTCAAGATATTTCAAAAATGCCATAAGTTTTCAAGTTTAGAGAAGTGTGATCTAGCAATTACTGCAAAGAAAGCCTCAGGGAGGAGAGAGAAGCTGGTCCTGATGCACATTCTGTCTCCCATGCTGTCATCTCCCCACCTGTGTCTTGTGATTTACCTGCATTGAACTCACGTCCATGCGTGAACAGCTTTCATGAACCCGGTTTCCATAGCTGTGCCAAAGCCCCTGGGTAATCAATCTTTAAGTCATTCTTCAAGACTCTTTAAAATATGACTTCACTGAAGTCTGACCACCTATCTTTTTTTGTTGTTGTTGTTTAGGTATTTTATTATTTATTTTAATATTTCTTGAATTTTCTCTTCTTGGTCTTTTTTATTTATTTTTTTAACGTGCTTTTATTGGTGCATTGGAGTCTTACATTGCAATGAATATCTATTTGATGTTAATATATATGCACACAGCTCTTGGTGCCCCCCCCCCGCCTCCCCCCACCCGTATGAAGTACCAAGAATGATGTTGGTATATTTTCACATGTACATGTTATTTCTGACCACCTATCTTTTTTAATACTTTTATTGGTGCATTATAGTCTCACATCATACTGTAGCTCGTAGTGATAGTGACATACATGCACACAGCACTCGGTGGGCTTTCCCCTGGCCCCCTCCCCATACAGGGTATTGAGATTGACATTGTGTACATATGCACATAATGTCAATGAAAGTGATGCCTTCATTGATCCTCCCTCTCCCTCCACCCCCTTCCCCTAGACCACCAGGCTACACTGAAGTCTCTCCTCCATTATCTGGAGTCCCTCTGGTATCCCAATTACTCCCTAGCTTCTGCATATGAGAGAAAACATATGACCCTTCACTTTCTGTGACTGGCTAATCTCACTTAGCATAATGTTCTCCAGGTCCATCATTCTCCTGAAAATGACATTATTTTGTTCTTCTTGATTGCTGAGTAGACCACCTATCTTTAATGCAGTTAATTGTCTTGTTTGTCTATATCCACTTTAGATACCATGTTCTTTGGGAGTGGGGATTGAGTCATTCATTTATCTCCAGAGATGTCAAAAGATGTGATTTGTTTCACGGGTATAGCACAGAGTATATAAAGAGCTTATCTTATAAATTTGAAAAGTGTACACCTATTATATATCCATCTTCTTTGACTCAATTCACAATTTGTGTGTGTGTGGTACTGGGGATTGAACCCAGGGGCATTCTACCTCTGAACTATATCCCTAGCCCTTTTAATTTTTATTTATTTATTTTTTGCGGTACTGGGGGTTGAACCCAGGGGCATTCTACCTCCGGGCTAAACCCCCAGCCCTATTTTTTATTCTTTATTTTGAAACAGGGTCTCACTAAGTTGCAGAGGGCCTCACTAAGTAGCTGAGGCTGGCCGCGAACCCGGATCCTCCGGTCTCAGCCTCCCAAGTACTGGGATTACAAGCGTACGCCACCATGACTGGCTGCCCTTTTTATTTTTTGAAACAGGGTTTCACGAAGTTACTGAGCACCTTGCTAAATTTCTGAGGCTGGTCTTGAACCTGCGATCCTCCTGTCTTAGACTCCCAAGTACTGGGATTACAGGCGTGTGCCACTGTGCCGGACTTTTTTGTTGTTTTTAATGAATGGAACTAGGACGAACCCTTGTGCTCAGAAATATTACCTCTAGATGTCCCTGACCCCTATGACCACTGTAACTCCTTCAACTCAGGTCTGACATCTCAATGCTGTGCTGGGGGATGGATAGGGAACTTCAGTGGGATGTTGTTGCCAGGGACTATCATGGTACCCATTTGTGTGCTCCATGGGACACACTTCTCCTCGGCCTCTGAATGGGAAGCAGCCCTTTCATTGGCTTCCTCTGTGATCCTACAGCATTGGGAAGAATGGAGTGGTGCATACAATAACAGCCTCTAAAAATGTCCATGTTGTAATCCTTGGGACCTGCAAATGTGTCATTTTACATGGAAGCAGGGGCTTTGGAGACATGCACAGGCTAAGGGTCTTGAGATGAGTTTATCCTGCATTATCCAGGTTGCACAGTATAATTAAGAGGGTCCTATAAGAGGAGCCAGGAAGTCAGAGTCAGAAGATATAAGAACAGATATACAGAGGTGAGAGATAAGAGGAAGAACAGATATAGAGAGAAAGGGGGGAGGGGAGAGAGAAAGATATATATATATGGAGAGAGAGAGAGAGAGAGAGAGAGAGAGAGAGAGAGAGAGAGAGGTTTGTAGATGTTATCTATGCTGCTAGCTCTGGAGATGGGGGAAGGAGCCTCAAGCCAAGAAATGCAGGAGGCCTCTTGAAGCTAGAAAAGTCAAGGAAACAGGTTGTTTCCTAGAGCCTTATTGACAACTTGACTAAGACTTGGGGTCTCTAGAATTGTAAGATAGTAAATTTATGTTGTCTGGATTCTGGTGCCAGAGTGGCCGAAAACTTGACTAGCTGTTTTGCTTCTGGTAGAATTCGGTCTGAACAAGGCAAAAGAGTCTCAGTATGAAGCAAAAAAGCACTGCAGTCCCCTCATAGCTTCTGCAGAGGACAGGAAACTCAGGAAAGCACATTAATTGCACGTTACTGTGAGCACCAGGAAGCTGTATCAGGGTGTCCTGCAGCAGAGACACCAGCGGACGATTGCTCGGAATTTGACCTGCGTGTCCCTTTCCACTCATCTTTCTTCCCCTGCTGTAAAAATGAATGACTTTTTTTGTTGGTTTATATGTTATATTTTCTTTTTTTAAAAAATAATTCTATTGGCATTGGAATTATACACCATAATGAGACTGTATCAAATTATACATCATAATGAGAATGTATCAAAGTATGAATGTATCAAAGTGATACATTCTCATTTGCAGGAAAATGGATGGAACTGGAGCATATTTTCAATTATTAATCAATCATTAATCATTAATCTTTTGGCAAATATGCCAAAAGAACAGAAAGAAATCTGACACACATGCACATACCAGGGAATCTCAGGAAGCTGAGACTTACTTAGTTAGAAGATGCAGTGTTATCCCAGTACTTGGGAGGCTGAGACTGGAGGATCCGGGTTTGCGGCCAGCCTCAGCTGCTTAGTGAGGCCCTCCTCAACTTAATAAGACCCTGTTTCAAAATAAAGAAAAAAAATAGGGCTAGGGGTGTAGTCCAGAGGTAGAATGCCCCTGGGCTCAATCCCCGGTACTGCAAAAAACAACAACAACAACAACAACAACAAAAAAAACGATGCAGTGTTGCAGATAGCTAAAACCCTGTTGCCAATCTCTTTCCCTTCCTCCCTCTTTTTCTAGATGGGGAATTATAATCATATAATAAATTATAATCATAGTTTGGAGTTGGAAAGTGCCATTCTCATAAATGGTATGTAATTTTAATTAAACTTATATTCATAATGAAATCATAATTCTTTCTGTGAGTTAAAATTTTTATGGGAGGTGGGGATGTAGCTCAGTGGTAGAGCACGCTTAGCATATGCAAGGCCCTGGGTTGGTGAGTTTATTTTCTGTGCAGTTATGTGTCAGAATACCACGCAGCCCAGTTCAGGGCTTCTCTCTCCAGAGAGGTTCTGGGGACACACCCCTGCCAGGTAGCACAGGGATATTACTAACTTGCGATTTGTTTTTGTGTTAATTTATTGTTTTGGGGATTGCTGGGCCAAGTGAGCTATTGCACAGACCCATGCTTACAAATTCCAAGGAGAGACTTCTTTTTCATTTACAGCCCTGGATGACACAGTTGAGCTTTTTCACTCTCCCCTTAGGTGGGGACCAGTTTTTTTCTAGTGCCCTTTGAAGAATGTCAGTTTATATTTGGCTGTTCATTTCCAACTCCCTTCATTGCAAGGGCCTGAGCTCTCCTCTTCTGACCTTCACAGGCAGAAAAGCACGGAGCTGGGCACTTTACCTCCCCCCTCCCCCAGGGTGGCAGCTGGTCAGTCATGCAATACCTGAAGGCTGCAGTCTCTTCTTTCTGGACCCCTTGGAATGTCCTTTTCTCCCTCTGTGCTCAGCTGCACGTTTAAAGGACTGTTTGTTGTCTGTATCTGGAGTTTCTTGGTGTTTGTGTTGGGAGGGTTGTCTGTTTTATTATCAGGACTGAAAGTTCCCTAATCTATTATTTTTGGATTAAGTACATAAAACAAAAAACCCCACAACAACCCTTTATTCTGTAAATTGGCAGAAATGACCCCCCCTGGATACATGTTTTAAACCTCTTAAAGTTCTTAGACTGAGTAAAAATAAAATAAAATAAAAAAACAAGCATTTACCCCAAAACAAAATTTTAAAGGCAACTCTAAGCAAAACTAATTTCAAAGACAGAAAAACAGTCAGTGATATTTAGCAAACTTTGCCCTGGAAATCTATAAACAAACTAGTTTTAGCTTTTTGATTACAGGAATCACATCTAGACATCTTGATGCTTCTATGGATTGTCTGATAGCAACATAGAGTGGGTGCCTGATTTCTGGTATTCTTCTTAAGGTACTTTGAACTTGCTTATCTACCCATCAAGTAGGAAGGCATAATTTTCTTTTGAATTATAGCTTGCTCCCCATCCAGCCTGAATCAGCTGCAATTATAAACATTTCTACAGACATAGCCCTGGCCTCTGGATGTCCCTGTGGGAAGATGAAATCGGCACATGGCCAGCCATTCTGTGCACTGGGAAGGGAGCCCCTCCTGGGTTCCCTGGGAGTTCCAAGCCTTCTGGATCCAGCCTCTACCACAGCTGAGTTTATTGAGGTAAGTGTGAGACTCGCTCGAGAAACCAGCACGAGAGTGTTCCCTGCAGACGGCCCGGTCCAGGTCATCTACCTGGGCAATGTGGTATCATTGGACCAGAGGTCTACTTGTTCCACAATCAACCTATTAACCACGTTCTCATGGTTAATAAGAACCACTTTGGCTGTACCTCAAGGAAGGTGAAGGGCCCAGAAGCCACCACTGCTGCAGTGGCCCCTGTGAAATGATCTCAAGGGCGTCCCTGGGTACCAGGTCCTTTCATGCTTATTTCTAGAACCCACCTGAGGGGTGGGGCTCACCTCTGAGGTTCTTATCCCAGTGCAGCCTAGAGGGTCCTGGGAGGTCATAGGACAGTCCACTTGGTTGCCAGGCAATGAAGTACTGTCTTTATTGACCAAGTTCGTGCCTAAGTACCTCCAGGGGCTTTCAGTAACCTCAACCTGTTACTGTAGTAAGGGTGACCCTTTCAGGGAACCTCTGAGCCCAGTTAATCTGAGATCCAGGTACTTCCAGAAAGGCCTCCTTCTGTCTATCCTATGCCTGTGGAATGTCATGAAGATGGGGGCCAAGGCTCCAGGGTACGCAGGACCTGGGCATTGCCCGGGATTCGTGCATTGCCCGGGATTCGTGCATTGCCCGGGATTTGCACGTTGCCCGGGATTCGCGCATTGCCCTCCCAGCCCTGGGAAGGAGCTTTGTGAGGCCTGTCTGTGAATCCAGACTGCCAGGTCCAAGTGTCTGCAGTTGTGTAGCCTGAGTTCTTCCCAAGGATGTAAGCGAAGAGGAAGGAATCCTCTCTGCAGCCAGGGAAAGGAAAGAAGGCCTTGGATCTGCCCTTCCCCCTCAGCCTCAGGCCTCAGACTCTGCAGCCCTCTTGCTTGGGCTCCTGAATCTGCTGTCTATGCTTCGGTTCTTTCCAAAACAACTTCCTATGAGCAGGCAGTGCAAAGCGGCTCAGTGGTAATAGATGGGCCCTGTCCTTGTTCCTGTGGGCACCACTGAGGATATCCTGGCTCTACTTCAGGGCAGACAGATTTAAATTGGGAGGCTTCCTCCATGGAAGTGGGCCAGGGCATTTCCCACCTACAGGGATGGGAAAACCTGGCAATAGTTTGCTGGGGGGAAATTTAAGTTAACCCCCCCAGGAAAGACTTACCCTTGAATCTAATAAGGCCATCATGGAACCAATAGGCAGAGGCCTTGGAAAATTTGGGACTAAAGGCAGAATTTTTTTTTTTTTTTTTTTTACAGAACTGAGGATTGAACCCAGGGGCATTTTACTTCCGAGCTCCACCCCTAGCCCTATTTTTTAAATTCTTTATTTTGAAACAGGGTCTCGCTAAGTTGCAGAGGGCCTCACTAAGTAGCCGAGGCTGGCTGCGAACTCGGATTCTCCTGTCTCAGCCTCCCAAGTACTGGGATTACAAGCGTGTGCTACCATGCCCAGCTCAGAAAAAAATTTTTTCTTCTTTCATATCTTTGGAAAAAAAAAGTTTTTCTCCTCTGTGTTAAAAAAAATGACCAACTCTTTCCCCTCTTTCTGACTTCACTCTGTCTCCTGAGGGAAGCTAGGCTGGTAATTCAGCATGAGGGTGTATATCTGGTACTCACACGATTTCAGGTGAGAGGGTTTCAAGACCTTGACCTTTGCTTTCCGTTTGTTGACCCCGATGAAGACGGGTGTCTTCAGGCTCTCCCTCCAGGGTAGCTCATGAGTTCTGAAGCCCTGACACGTGCTGTCTGCAGAGGAGGGACTGCGGAGCAGTTACTGTGTTGATCCTGTCCCTTTCTTCCCTAGATATAGGACCTGCTTAAGGCAGGCCATGGATCGGGCTACACAACCACAGTGCTGAACAATGGAAGAAGGAGGTGAAGGAAGGAACCAATGAGATCCCTGCTTGCAAACTCTGCCAGACTTCCTGACACACGAGCTGGCCCTGGCTCCAAACTGTTCTGACCTATGGCTGCCTGTTTCCTGGTGTTGGCAAATCTCTGAGGTTTTGTAAGTTTGAAGTTACAAGGAGTAGTTATTAAGTGGCACGTGCCAAATCCCTTTTCCTCTTGTAGCTATTGATGCACCTTTAGTGTACATCAATAAGTGAGTAGGGAACTCTTTCCCGATGAACCTTGATGTGTCCTTTGAATACTTTTAGACACAGAATCCATCCTTCTGAGAGTCACTTCCAATTGATAATAGTTGGGTAAAAGATAAAACCCGTTTGCCATCCCTGGTTCACAGTGTGCATGATATTCTGGCAGAATAAAAGCCAAAGTTTAAGAATGTGGTGGAACACGTTTTTGTTTGTTTAGAGTTCCATTTTTCCACTTACTGATAATTTAAAACTCATCATTTTTTTCTTGTTTAATTTAATTACCTGGGTGCCTTACATAATTCTATTGGCTTAAAATGTCTTTGTAGACACACTACCATGGTTACCTTGTAATTTGCTAAAATTGCTTTCCATTTTTATTGATTGTATAAACTATAGATGCCTTTATCCTAATGGAGTTTTTTTTTTTGTTTGTTTGTTTTTGTGTGTGTAGTACTGGGGATTGAACCCAAGGGTATTATAACTCTGAGCTATACCCCCAGACATTTTTATTTTTTTAATTTTGACACAGGGTCTTGCTGAGTTGCTGAATCTGGCCTCGAACCTGTGATCCTCTTGTCTCAGCCTCCTAAGTAGTGGGATTATGGATATGTGCTACTACATCCGGCTTATCCTAATGTTATTTTGCATATGTTTCTGTTTTACTTGCAGTTTAAACTGCATTAATTTTTTAAAAAAATATATTTTTGAGGCTTTACATGTGGATTTTGTTTATGGTAATTACCATGCCAACAACTTGTGGACCCCCAAATGAAATAAGCCGAACAATAAACTCCTAACCTTTAATAAAGGCTAGTACATGTTGAGCCCAATTTCTAAGGGATTTTCTTGTCTTACTATAATTTAAAAATCTTTACCAGAGTCCTGCCCAAGAGATACTATTATTTCCCCATTTTACAGGTGAGGGCTGTATGATCCAGAGAGCTTCAATAACCAATCTGGAGTCAGAGGTTCAGGATTTGAACCCAGGTGATTGAGGCTCAAAACCTCGTGGCCACTAAATGATTCAATATACAGTGGAAAGAGAGCTCACCTGCAAAGGTGATTTGTGCAGCTCTTTTTCAATAGATCTTTTTGATCTATTAGATTCTCCAGATTTTGAAGCAATGATTTTAAAGGAGACTAGATTAGTGAACATAAAATTGCCTAAATAAACTATACTTCAAAATTTTATATGTTAAACTAATAATCTTGGCGATCTACCCAATTTTCTCTAAGTTTCTGTTTGTTCTGGGGAAAAAGGGAAACGTGGAAGAAATATATTTTCTCTTTATGGGCAATTTCTGGAAATTTTATGTTCTGGATTTTCAGTGACACTGTTAATATTCATCAACTCTTGAGGCCTACACCCAGAGCTTAAATTATAGTTATCCAAAAGGTGTATGTTTGTAGTGAATTGTCAATAACACCTTCAATAATTGTATTGATCCTGCTGTCCATGTACAAATGACTTAGGACTTCTTCTTTTTTTTTTTTTTTTGCAGTACCGGGGATTGAACCCAGGGGCATTTTACCTACGAGCTACACCCCCGGCCCTATTTTTTATCCTTTATTTTGAAACCGGGTCTCACGAAGTTGCAGAGGGCCTCACTAAGTAGCTGAGGCTGGCCGCGAACCCGGATCCTCCGGTCTCGGTCTCCCAAGTACTGGGATTACAAGCGTGCGCCACTACGCCCGGCTTAAATGCCTTAGGACTTCTAACCAGAGAAATGAGTAAAGGAGGCCACACTGACACTCACATCTGGACCACCACTGGGATTACAAGCCTGCGCCACCATGCCCAGCTGTGAAGAGAAACTTCCAATCTGGTACAAGGAGATGCAGACCAATAAACAAGACTGCAGCAGGTGCTCTGCTGTGAAGATGATGAGAGTCAGTGATGGGAATCAATGGGTGATGGTCCAGAAGTTAGAGGGATTCTTTCAGAGGCAGGTGGAATTTAGACCAGAAGGAACTAGGCAGGTAAAGGCCGTGGAGATGCCAGCCAGAAGGAGCCACAGGTTCTAAACCTGGGGCTTGACCTGCTTCTAGGACCACAGGAGGTTGGGGGACCTGTGGTTATGACGGGCTGGTGATAGAGGGTGGTAGAGGGTGAGATCAGAGAGCTAGGTAGGAATCAGGCCAAGTAGGCTTTGGAACTGGAAAAGAGTTTGTGTTTTACTTAAAATCAAGGGGGGGGGGGTCCTTTGAAGGGTTTGGATCCCTTGCTTAAAAACAGCACTCTGATTGCCACTGAACAGAGACCACACTGGTTGCTGTTGGAGAACTGTTTGTAAGGGACAGGGATGCTGATGGTGAGACCAGCTCAGAAACTCTTCTGCAGTCAAATAATTACTCCCTGGAATTACCTCAGCCTTGGGGTAACACTGACAAGACATTTACTTTATAGCCATGCTCTGGATTTAATGTTCTGGTAATGGTTATGGGAACGTGTACGCTGGCTAATATTATTTAATGTTATTACAGCCCCGTGCTGTCCATTGGAAAGAACTAGATACAGACCCTAGCTGCTTTACCTGTTGGCTCCTTTTCAATGGAAACACCTGTTGGGATGTATTGGCTTACAACTTGGACACCTGCAGGTATCATTTATTTCTCTCCACAATGGCAGTGTTTTCAGGGAAAGCCCAGCTCAGGGCTCAGTTACCTGGGGAAGTTACACAATTTCATCATCGGTGGAAATAATTGTGTGTGATCACAAAGGATTAAGGAATTGTTTACCTGCTCAGGAGGAGGTAGGGCACATTCAGCCTGCGAACTGATGTTATGAGCCCTAGACATGGGGCTTGGCGGGGCCACCCGCTGTCTTCCTTCTTCCTTTCTGAGTGAAAAGGAAAAAAATGCAGTTGAGTGAAATTCACCTCTCAAAAAGGGACTGGACTATAATTTTAGGTAAGTCTATATTGGGAAACAAACAAATAATTTAAAAGAATCATTTTTATAAAATTACCCAGGGAGAAAAGTAAACTTTCTGAGAGATGGAGTCCCACCCCAGGAAATTTGATCTATCATTGTTGTTTTCTTTAACAGACCCTTCTCTGAAGACTGAAGTTCCTGAGATGTGGGGCTGAGGCTTACCTGTGTCTCCCCAGTGCCTGGAACCGGTAGTAATTTGGAGCGGGTGTCATAGGGCAATGTATGGGAGAAGAGCTCAGTGGGCCCAGAGGTGCTGGAAAGGGGCCTTGGGTTAGAATGAGTGCATGGTCACTCAAGGAGGGTCTCAGGATTTCTAAGCCAGGATGTCTGGCTGGGCAGAAGTGCCTGGATCTGAGAGTCTAGAATTGAATGGAACCAGATAGGCCTTGGCCAGTTGGACGCTCATGACAGGGACATGGAAGCATTTCTGGGAAAGTCTACTGTTAGGGCTCCCTGGCAAGTGCTGAGCCCTCCCTTCTGTCCTCAGGGTGGATTGACAATGTCCCATCGGTAGCTCTCCACTACTCCCAGCATGCTGAGCTAGAGGCTAGTCACCTCAAACAGCTGAGAAATAAACTCAGACGCATTTGTCAGAGGTCAAGAGAAAGAGCTGCTTGAGGTGTAGTCTTTAACAAGACACCGTTTTCCTCTGCCTGGACCACCTTCCAGTTTCATTTCCAAGATCTTCTATGGGTTGAATTTTGCCACCCCCCCAAAAAAAATTGTTTACATCCTAATCCCTTATACCTCAGAATGTGGATATATTTGGATATAGGATCTTTAAAAGATAATTAAAAAGTGAGGTCTTCAGAATGAGTCCTAACCCAATATGACTGATCTTAAGAAGAGCAAATTTGGTCACAGACATGCACACAGGGACCATGTGAAGATGCAGGGAGAAGATGGCGCCTACCAGCCAAGGAGAGGCCTCAGGAGACATCTACCCTGCTGGCACCTTGGTCATGGACTTCTAGTCTCCAGAACTGTGAGACAATGTGTTTCTGTTGTGTAAACCACCCTGTGTGTGGTATTTTGTGATGGCAGACCAAGCTGAACAATGCACACCTAAGACCTTTAAGACTTAGCTAACACTTCCCTTTCTTTGGTGCTGTTTTGACCTGTGTCCCTCATCTAGGCTGTTTGGTCTTCCTCCTCTTGGTGTCTGTGTAATTTATCAACCAGTGGAGTAAGAAGAGCTACTTTTATTTACTTATTGTTATTATTATTGTTGTTATATTATTATTATTATTATTATTATTAGTTTGGTACTATGGATTGAACCCAGGAGTGTTCTACCTCTGAGCTATACCCCGAGCCCTATTTTATTTATTTTTTATTTTGAAACAGATTCTTGCTAAATTGCTGAGGGCCTCACTAAGTTGCTGAGGCTGGCCTCAAACCTGTGATCCTCCTGTCTCAGCCTCCCAAGTACTGGGATTGCAGGCACGTGCCACCATGCCTGGCACAAAGGGGCTTTGAATAATCATCATAGGACAGTGGCTCTAAACTTGTTCTTTCCCAGGCAATATGGGATTAGAATTATTTTTCTTTCTCTTCTGTGCCCCATGACACCTTGTGATTTTCTCCATGTCATCATTTAGCTTGTTAAGTCAGTAAGTCTCTTAATGAACATCTCTTCCCTGCTAACCAGGCTAGGAGTTTCTTGAGAGCTGGGTTGTACCCTGTGGCTCCTGTCTCCCCAGTCATTGGAGTGGTGGGCAGCACAATTTGGGCACTCAACCCAACTGCTGAATGCACGAATACATCTGTGTACCAACTGAAGGACTTGATAGTTTTTTTTTTTTCGGTACCGGAGGTTGAATGCAGGGGCGTTCTACCTCCGCGCTACACCCCCGGCCCTATTTTTTTATACTTTTATTTTGAAACCGGGTCTCACGAAGTTGTGGAGGGCCTCACTAGGTAGAGAGAGAGAGAGAGAGAGAGAGAGAGAGAGAGAGAGAGAGACAGGGAGAGAGAGAGAGAGAGAGAGAGAGAGAGAGAGAGCTGAGGCTGGCCGCGAACCGGGATCCTCCGGTCTCCGCCTCCCAAAGTACTGGGATTACAAGCATGCACCACTACGCCTGGCCGGACTTGATAGTTTTTAAACAGTAGTGATGCATCTTGGTTTAAAAAAGTAACCCAAGATGCAGAAAGAAAGTCAAAGTGGACATAATTCCATGGTTTAATAAATTTGGGAGCATTATTTGAAAATTAAAATTAAGAAGAAAAATTAGAAGCACAAAGAAATATAGGATGGAAAGTAGAGTCTCCCTCCCATTCCACTCTCAGCTCTTTCTCCAAAAGTAAAATAGTGCTAACAGTTTCTAGGGCATCTTTCCATTAAACAGTTTTACATATGTGTTTGTCAGTCTGTCAATCAATCAATCAATCAATCAATCATCTAGCTAGCTATATATCTATCTATTGTGCAATTGCCATCTATCTATTTAGCTATCATTTGTCTATTTTATTTTGTTTACCCAAAAGGGATTATTCTTTTTTTTGTGTGGTACTGAGGATCAAACTTAGGGTCATTCTACCTCCGAGCTACACCCCCAGGCCTATTTTTTATTCTTTATTTTGAAACAGGGTCTCGCTAAGTAGCAGAGGGCCTCACTAACTAGCTGAGGATGGCTGTGAACCTGCGATCTCCTATCTCAGCTTCCCAAGTACTGGGATTACAAGCATGCGCCATCACGCCCGGCTCAAAAGGGATTATTCTAAACTCAGTTTTGTAATGTCCTCTTAAAAAAAACTTAACATGGTTCATTGATCTTTCCATATCAGTATTGACAGATATTCCTTTTCCTCCAGTTTTTGAATGTTTACTTTTTACTCTGTTACACAGATGCACTGTCATTTGTTTAAGAAGTCCCCTAACTGTAAAGGATCTCCTTGGACATGTATTTGAAAACTTTGGGACTAGATCTTCACTATGCATTATGGAGCAGGAAAATGTATGCTTAAGATTTTGATAAATACAGCCAAATTTTCCTCAAAGAAAGGGTATACTTCCACTCCATGGTGAAAGGGTGCCTGCTTTCCCAGCCCTCTTTAGACTTTGGTGTTCCCCATCTTTGCAATACTTACCAATTCACAAAGGGGGGCATACCTTCTTTTGAGGAGAAGGTATTGACATCCAAGAAAGAACAAATACACTTCCATAATTTTGTTGGCTCTCTCTCTCTTTTTTTTTTTTTTTGTGGCACCGGG
>PVJS01038649.1:0-19291 GCA_004027185.1 Glis glis
CCCTGTATACTGCAGCTGAGCTATGACACTGCTATTGTACTTTTAATCCTTTTGGGAACCGATGGGTCTGAATGGCATGTACAGCAATGTAGAGAGGCCCTCAGGCATATAAAGTAATGCCAAAGATTACCAGTAATATGTATGTCTGTACAATTACATTAAAAATAGTTCTATTTGTCCTGGGCTAATGTTCTACATGCTGTTAAGGAGCCTATCGATGATCACTTATGAAAAGCAAGTATTTAACTTTTAAACCCGTATCAATTCTGGTGTATTATGAAATATTCGCCAGTTAACCATGAGTGGAACTCTTTCGATCTAGATACTCAACATTGCTATCTGATCAGCCAAGTAAAATAGATGGTGATAATAATAACAATTCTATCTTCATTAAATATTGATTTTATTCAAGCTATAGATTAAATGATTTTATATGAATCATTATTATTTTCATTGTTTGCAGTGCTGGGGATTGAACCCAGGATCTTGCTCATGCTAGGCAAAGATTCTACCAGTGAGCTACATCCCCGACCCAAATTATTTAATCCTTTTGGGGTACCCTGATATACTCCATTTTGTTATATCCATTTTGTAGATCGAGTATTAAGACTTAGAGACATAAAATCCTTATTCAGAATTACTCTGCAAACTGTACCTTACCTTTACACGTTGGCACTAATGTCAAGTTTTTTTGTGGGAATAGAAGAAGGGCAAACCTGTGTTTTATAATTTCTTAATAAACTGGCATAATAATAGTATATATCTCATGGAATTTTAAATAATAAGTATAAATATTTCTGTGCATGGTGGTGCATGGCTATAATCCCAGTACTTGGGAGGCTAAGATAGGAGGATCGCAGGTTCAAGAACAGCCTTAGCAATTTAGTGAGATCCTCAGCAATGTAGCAAGACCCTATTTCAAAAAAAAAAAAAGGGCTAGGAGTATAGCTCAGAGGTAGGATGCACCTAGATTCAATCCCCAATACCACACACATAAATGTATAAAATACATTTATATAAAATACGTTTAGCCTGTTGATTGGGCCTACTAAATACTTAGCAAATATTGTTATTAAATTTTGAGCATGACCTAGGAGTGACACTATTGGGAACAATAGATAATGCAAAAATTTTATTTCAAATAGTGTAGCATGAGCAAAATTGAGACATTGCTTCTCAAAACTTATGAGCAGTGATGTGACAACGGTGGGCTTGAGCCACTGCCAAGGTTATCAGCCGATTGTCTCCTTACTTTCTGGTAACTTGTGTTATCTTCTTCTTCACACATTCTCCTTGTGATTCTCTCTACAATCTCTTACCCTCTTTCTCTGGCTCCATATTTCTTCCTCAAGTAATCCATCATTTTCCTTTACTTTGCTCTTTCTCTCTAGCCTTCTCCTTTCAGGCTCTTAGAATTGGCTGTAGTATTGCATTTAGGGGCATATCCAGGAATTGGTCTTCTCATATGGAGCCTTAGAGATCAATATATAATTTTAACATAAGATATAATTTTAACATAAGTTGGTTGGAAATTTATAGAAGCACTCTCCTACCCCCAATTTCTAAAAATTTGGGAGGAAACAGTTAAATTTTTTGTAAGACTTCTGATTTTCCAAGTCAAATCACTTCCCTCAGAACCATCTGTTAAGTGAAGTTATTTTTTATAATGACAATGAATTGCTAGTAAATATTAATGGTGTTACTTCCTAGAGAGATGGTCTTCTTCATATTTATGTTAGGAAAATTATAGTCTTCCTTGAATTTCTAGCTCCTAAGATTGTGGCAGGCACATAGTAGGTACTTAAAAATTTTTGAAGAAAAGTGAAGAATAATTATAATTACATAATTATAATAATGACAATGTGTGAACCGGGTACCTCTTTCTGAGCAATATACATATTGGCAATGTTCAAATTCAGGTCTTACCAATTCCAGGAAATTATTATCAGAAATATGTTCATACATATACATCTAAAAAATAGCAGAAACACATGTACATACATACCTCACAAATACATGGCAAACCTAATTTAATAAAAAAAACATGAAAGCTTGGATCACCCTGGAAGTCTAATATTGATGACTTTGTGCACAAGTCCCTATCCTATGACTTCAACAACACTTTTCAGAACTGCTTTGCTCCTTAAGAATATCCTAGGGATAAAGCTTCAGTGGATTTTTTTTTTCTGTTTGCAGGCATGTTTTAGCTGGCCTACTTGAAATACTGTTAAGAAGCTTAGGGAATCCATAATTATTATCTGAGAATCCTATGTTTATATTTTTGGTTATAGCAAAGGCACTTAAAATTTGACTTATAAAAAGGACTTTGAATACCAGATGATTAATATTTCACAAAAACAAAGAATAAGTAGAGAAGCAAAGGAATTCATTATCCTTTCTAAAATAAAATAACTAATGTGCAAATATGGGAAAGGTCATTGTATTTGATACGTGCATTATGCATAAAGAGATGAGGCTTCTTTTGAAGTGTTTATCATAATGATTTGCCATGGGACTGAGTTATGAAATCATTGCCTATAATTAAAATGCAGAGTCTCGAGTCCTGTAGTAACACAGTAGTGGGCTTAAAACGACCTAAGACACACCCTTGGCTATTTATGAACATACTTTATGTTTAGAAAAAAAAAAGGAATGAGCTGTCTATGCATCAGATTAGTCATTTCAAAGCATGATCGCTATGAAACCATTGCCATCTCATCTTTGATTTCTTCTTTCTAGCAAAAGATTATTTCATGGGGTCTTATCATGGGAGTGTTAATGCAGAAGGCTGTGGGATAGAGTATAGAATGATACAGTGAGCTCATAAACAAGATTTAGAATCAGAACACATGAACTCACATTCTGTCTTTCTGCCTTCTTCTAATGAAATGGCAAATATTAATCTCCCTGAACCACTGTTTCTTTACCTTTAAATGGTAGAAATGATATCTCCTTACCTATCACAAAGAAGTCTTTAGACTAAAATAAAAAATAATAAATCATAAAGAACATAAAATGTTAAACTCCAAAAGTAATTATTTTTGTTATTGCAAAGTACTAATATGAGTGAGGTATCCTCAGTGACTAGACTGGAATGAAAGTGGGTTTTATGATACTTGCCGACCTAGAGGGCTTTTGAAGGATCTTTTCCATTTTTTTTAATGTCACCTTGTGCTTTACTTTTTAAAAAATGTGCTTTTATGGGTGCATTTTAGTCTCACATCATAATATAAATCATGTTGACAGTGACAGACATGTACAAGGCACTTGGTACCCTCCCACCTCACCATCCCCCCCCAAAAACAGAGATCTGAGATTGACTCTGGTATATTCGCATATGTACAGATAGTCCATTAATGAACCTCACTCTTCCCCTTCCCCTTCCCTTAGACCACCTCCTTGGCTCCACTGAGGCTTCACCATTGTATGGAATCCCTCTGGTATCCCAACTACTCCCTAGCTTGCGCATATTAGAGAAAACATATGACCCTTCCCTTTCTGTGATTGGCTGATCTCACTTAACATAATGTTCTCCGGGTCCTTCAATTTTCTTGCAAATGACATAATTTTGTTTTTTATTGCTGAGTAGAATTCCATTGTGTTTATTTCCCATAGTTTTGTAATCCATTCATCTGTTGATGGACACCTGTGTTGGTTCCATAATCAGGCTATAGTGAATTGTGCTGCTATGAACATGGGTATGCATATATTACTGTAGTTCTCTGTTTTCAGTCCCTTTGGAATGATACCCAGTAGTGGTATGGCTGGATCATATGGTGGAACCATTCCCAGTTTTCTAAAGAATCTCCACATTGATCTCCATTGTGGTTGAACTAGTTTGCACTCTCATCAACAGTGCAGAAGAGTTCCTGTTTTCCCACATCCTCACCAACATTTATTGTTATTTGACTTCTTGATGATTGCCATTTGATTGGGGTTAGATGGAATTTCAGAGTAGTTTTGATTTGCATTTTCCTGATTGCTAATGATGTTGAACATTTTTTTCATGTATCTATTGGTCATTTGTATCTCTTTTGTGAGGTGTCTATTCAATTTGGTTGCCCATTTCTTGATTGGGTTATTTGTTTTTTTAGTGTAAAGTCTTTTAAGTTCTTTGTATATTCAGGAGGCATCACAATTCCTGACTTCAAATTATACTACAGAGCTATAGTAATAAAAACAGCATGGTATTGGCATAAAAACTGACACATAGACCAATGGAACAGAATAGAAGATAAACAAATCCACAAACTTATAGCCAATTGATTTTTGACAAAGGTGCCAGACACATACGTTGGAAAAAAGACAGCATTTTCAACAAATGGTGTTGGGAAAACTGGTTATCCATTTGTAGAAAAATGGAACTAAATATCCTTACCTCTCACCCTGCACAGGAGTCAACATGAGATGGATCAAACACCTGGAAGTTAGACCAAAGACTGTGAAATTACTAGAGGAGGCATAGGTTCAACATTCCAACATATAGGTACAAGTAGAAACTTTCTCAACAAGACCCTCAAAGCCCAGGAAATTAAAACAAGAATTAGTAAGTAGGATGGCATTAAACTAAAAAGTTTCTGCACATCAAAGGAAATCATTAAGAATCTAAAGAGAAAGCCTATGGAATGGGAGAAGATCTTTGCCAGCTATCCCTCTGACAGAGTACTAATATCTAGATCTTTTCCATTTCTATGAGATGTTCATGCAAATAAGTGTGCCTTTGTTTCAGTTTTTTTTTTCCTTTGGTGGGGACAGGGGTGCTGGGGATTGAACCCAGGTCCTTGTGCGTGCGTTCTACCACTGAGCTATACCCCTAACCTTAGTTTCAGTTCTTAATCTGATCTTTTCTCTATCTTTTTATATCACTTTTGTAGGGTCAGACTGATTTCCTCAGCATTGTGCATTACCCTTTACACATCTATGCAAGAGATTTATGTGTGTTATTTTTAAATGATTTTAAGGAAATATTTGGAATAATTGTGTCTTTTTTGTTGATTATTTTCTTTGGCTCAGTTAAGAGACTGCCACATTACTTAGTGAGTCCAAAACCTAGTGTTCTGCTTGTTTATCTGCATCAGGTAATGGGTAATAATTATTGTATCGAGGCTGGCAGTATTCACATAGGAGTAAAATTATATTTACTTTCTGACTTGAGTAAAACATCTTCTACATGAAATGATTGATATATTATTCTATTCTTCCATTTTTCCCTTTGTAACCATCACATCTCAGATCCACAAATTCAGTGTAAAAACCAGGTGTGTAGTCACTTCTAGGACAGTTATCCCTAAATATTACTTATTTAGATATTTAAACCACTTATATACTTGAGAATAGGTAGAATGGTTTTAATTAATGAAGTAATTTTCTGTATTTTAACAAAATAAGCCTCTATGTAAGACATAACTGGGTTATATAATTAAGTATCTGGAAAAAAAATGAAGTCAGTAGTCCTGGCTTACTAGCTATGTAAACGTGGGGAGTTACCTAACCTCATTGACCCTCAGTGATCTCTTCCATAAACAAGGAAGAGGGCTGATGTTACCTTATCTAGAAAACAGATTGTACTAGAGATCAAATGATCCTTATACATTTTGCAATAAGCCTCAATACTATATACACATTTTTCCCCAAATTAATTGATGCCTTTATCACACTAAAACCATCATTTAAATGCATTTAATATGGGAGACTTTCTTGTTCTTGAAATACTTTGGTTGAAAGAAAGGCTTCTGATTTCTGGTTATTCCTTTTTGTTTCCCCTTTGTTGTATGCTCTCCTTCTGTGTATCTTTTCAATGTACCCATTACCATCACTTGGTCTTTGAGTTTCTCTCTTCAGTCTTCATAATCTTGGTAGTTGTGATTTTCCTATAATACTATTCTGTCTTGCCATGCCTGTCACATGAATCTATTCTTCATTGTGGACCATTGTAATAATGGTCAACCAGTCACTCATTCCAGAAAGATTACTATTTCTTTAGTTCCTATAGAGAGTCTTTGTTCAAGTCTCTTTCACTTGGACAATAACAGTTGCTTCTTAATTTTCCTGTCTTCAGTTTCACCTCAACCCCACGCTTCCTCCATCCGTCATTCTGTTGGAGCCATCCTTCTAAAATACTTTTCAGATTTTGTTTTCTCATGGATTGTAATTTTTTGGATGGCTTCCTGTACTTCAGAACAAAGTACAAACTCCATATCATAGCAAGCTGACTTCATGCTGTTTTCCCATATGCCCCTCACACTAGGCATACAGTCCTGGTGGGATTTCCCAAAATAAAGCTTGAACTCCAAAACTCTGTGCCTTTGTACATGTCCTTTCCTTGAAATAGTTCTGCTCCCCTCAACAACAACCTCCTCTCTGGAGTCTTACCTGTGCTTTGAGGCTGTTCAAGGCCTAAACTCCTTTGTGATTTTCAGGATTCCTTTCTATTCCAAGCCTTTATGCTTCTTTAGAGCTATTTTTCTTGTATTTGCCTTCCTCCTAGGCTGAGCTTATTCTTCTCTGGTCTTTGTCTCCTAAACAAACAAACAAACAATCTTGTTAAATGTTACTGAATGACTTAATGGTAACTCAGTTTAGCTTTTCCCTTCTTATCCCCTCCAAAATAATAAGAAGAGAAGGCAGGGGAAATTTGGGGAGATTGGCAGAAAGGGAAGGCTGGTAGCCGGGCGTGGTGGCGCACACTTATAATCCCAGTACTTTGGGAGGTGGAGACTGGAGGATCTAGGTTCGCGGCCAGCCTCAGTTCTCTCTCTCTCTCTCTTTCTCTCCCTGTCTCTCTCTCTCTCTCTCTCTCTCTCTCTACTTAGTGAGGCCCTCCGCAACTTTGTGAGACCAGGTTTCAAAATAAAGTATAAAAAAATGGGGCCGGGGGTGTAGCGCGGAGGTAGAATGCCTCTGGGTTCAATCCCCGGTACTGCAAAAAAATAAAATAAAAAATAAAAAATAAAAAATAAAAAAAGAAAGGTAAGGCTGGTGATAATAAGCTGCCATCTGCCTCCACAGAAAGAAATCTCTTACCTCTTTCTTTTGTGCTTCAAAGAGATTTTTCTTGACTCATGCTGTTTGTGACAAGTCAAGGCCTGTCCCTGTCCCCCTGTTCTCTTTCTCTCTCTCTTCATTTTTTTGTTTGTTTTAAAGCATATTTGTAGACATTACAGTCTAATGAATAATATATCACAATGAATCTTTCTGAGGTGTTAGATTAGTAAATGGCTTTCTTTTCCATGGAAACATTAAAAACTAGTGATTCTGACAAATGATACATCTGATCTTTAAACAATAGACTTATTATCTCTCTATCTTAAAAATCTTACTGGTAAATTCACTGCTATTGCCAACATCATATAAATACATATTTTGAAAGAAATATATTTAAATCTTTTTTATTTATGTTAGGTCTTTTGCTTATAATACATCTGTTTTAAGACTAAAATCAAACATCTAACTAACAAATTCATAAGATTTAAAAGCAGCACATTGTTATCAGAAAGCCCAAATGTGTGATGGTGTGATCGTATTCCTGAAGCCCACGATTCATCCTGACAGGGAGCTAGTGTATCATATTGTCATGGCAACAGGAAGATTTCTTTGGTTTAAATTTGTTTGTGTTGCAGATCTATAACTTTAAAAGCTTATTCAATGCTTTTAAAGAGCAATTTGTATTGCTTCCGTGGTTCATGCTGTATGATAAAAATTCATGGCTATTTTGCAAATGGTAATTTGAGTGTTCTTTACTTTTGTTCTTTTTGTCTACAATGTGCGTAGTTATCAGACTAGAATTGTTATGCCTGAATGTTTTGTTTTGTCACTTGTGTTGCTTCAATATAGAGCTGTGGGGGAAAATTTGTCTTCCCTCTATTTATAGTATGGAAACTTTCGATTTATGTTTTGGATGTAAATACATATATTCTTTCACAGGGGCAACAATAATAAAAAGCAGGGAGCTATTTTAACATGCTGAATATTCAGAACTTAATAAGCTTAATTTATTTTTCAAAAAAAAACCCAATTAACACCAAACTGATACTCATTGTGATGTGAGACTACAACGTACCAATAAAAACATAAAAAAAAACAAACCTTGCAGTACTCTCTTTTCTTTCTTCATGGCAAAGACAATTCTCTTGCTCAGAGATTCTCTGTAAACAGTGAAGAAAAACAATGATCAATGGTCCTGTTCATTGCCTAGCAGAATGTCCTTGACACCTCTCCATTGCAGCACAATGCTGACAGCTGGGTTCTCATTTGGAAGAGGGAACAGAGAGCCAGGGGAGTGGGGACCACAGAGAGAGACAAAGAGAGAACTATTTGTTGTTGTCTTTGCAATTGTTAACCCCTTAGTGTTAAGGATGGAAATTTCCACATCAGTAGCACTGTAGTATTCCCCTCAGTGAAGCAAAGTATTTTTGAAAGTTAGCTTTGTCTTTAAAGAGGCATACAAATAAAGATTATGGAGTGAATGCAAAATAGAAATAAAGAAGGCACCTGTGATTGTGTTAATCCTGAGTTGAAAGGAAAGGCATGTGAAGATTTAAAAACTAACCCTACAGCTAAGGTGGGAGCTAAACCCTTCCATGTGCTATCTTTTTCTATTGCCAATTATTTGTCTCAGTGTATACAGACATGGGTGATGAAAATGACAAGGTGCAAGACATTTAGAAATGCTCAGGTGTCTTTGTCTTGCTTCTGTTTTTATTGTTTGATTTTTTCCCCTTGCTTCTTCCAGGGTATGATGTAGATTACAAGAGTTAAAATCTGAGTTCTCATGTCCATTTATCTACTATCAATTTGCCAAGAAACATGCTAACTTTCAGAAAGTCCATTTCATTATTTATTCTTTTATTATTTTTTTAAAAAGTCAGCTTTGGAATCTAATTGTAGTTGGCCTTTCTAACAGCTTCTGAAGTCCTCAGCTATATGTACTTTAAGAAAGCAAATGAGTAGTAGTATGTTAGGTAAGAACACAGAAGTGACTCCATGTTCAGTCACTAAAAATTAGTTTTTCACTTCCATTAGGAAATTGACTACGCTACTAATACCCCTTGTGATGATATAGTATGCTGATTGCAAATAGATAGATGAAAATATTTTAATATCACATTGTGCCAGATGTTCCAGGTCACAGTTTGCTCTAGGTCTTAGGTGTTGTTTTAGTCTGCTTTTCCATTGCAAAACCCAAAATACCTGACATGAACAATGTAGAGGAAGAAAGTTTTTGGGGGGCTCACAGTTTCAGAGGTACAATCTATAGTTATCTGACTCTAAGACAGACATCATGGTGGCATGGCATGTGGCAGAAGACAGCAGCTCATCTCATGGCAATAGAGAAACAGCCGCAGGAAGTGACCAACGACAGAGATAGTCCCCAAGATGACACCTCCAGTGACCTACCTCCTCCAGTCACACCCACCTGCCTAAATTGCCACCCTGTAAATCCACTCAAATTATCAGTCCTTCAGTAGACTTACCCATGGATGACAATAGAACCCTGATTCAATGATGTTGCCTCTGAATATTTTTGTATTGCAGGCATGCTTTCAACACATGAGCCTCTTGGGGGATATTCCAAACCCCAGCCATATCAGGTGTAGACTAGACATTTTTTCTTTTATGTTGCTCAAGCTTGGGAGTATTCATGACTATTATAGTTACTCAGTAGATCTCTTGTAGCCTGAGAGAGATTGAAGCCTGAGAGAATGAAGACTTGCTCTAAACCTGCATGCAGTTTGTCCTAAGAAAAGTTTTCTTGGTGATGGAAACTTTATTTTATATGTTTCTGTTCTATTAAGAAACATTCTTGTAAGTATGTATCCTAGCCATACATGGTGGTGCACACCTGTAATTCTGGTACTTGGGAGGTGGAGACAGGGGGATCACATGTTTGAAGACAGCCCCAGCAACATAACAAGACTCTCATCAACCTAGCAAGACCCTGTTTAAAAATAAAAAAATAAAAGGAACTGGGGGTGTAGCTCAGAAGTAGAATGCCTCTGGGTTCAATCCCCAGTACCACAAAGAAAAGTATGCATTGTTAGAATATTTTTCACAGAGCCAGGATCTTATTTGGGGTGGACTGTAGTAAAGATGGTCTTTGTGAAGCGTAGCTGGACTCCTCTTTATACCTCCCTCTTAGGTAACACACTAAAAGAAGACCAAGGTAAAACTCTTTTGAAGGAAGGAGACTCATCACCTGGGAAAGAGATGGTTTCCCTTCTTCAAAGACTGTATTTGGGATGAATATTCAATCCAGTTGTAAAGAGTTGCATGATAGACTCCCAAAAGATATGTCCATGTCGAATCCCCAGAACATTTTAATATTACCTTATTAGGGGGAAAAAGGTCTTTGCAGATGTGATGGAGTTTAGAATCTAGAGATGAAATCATCCTAGATTAGCAGGTGAACCCCAAATCCAATAGCAAGTGTTTATATAAGAGAAAGAAAGAGATTGAGACACAAGCAGAAGAAACTATGGTAACATGGACATGTAGGCAGAGACTGGAGTGATGTAGCCACAAGTCCAGGAACTCAACAACCCCTAGAAGGGGAAAAGGAAGGACCAGATGCCCCAGAGCCACTGCAGGGAGCACACCCTGCCTGTAGCCTTGATTTCAGATGTTTGGCCTCCATACCTGTGAGATAATACATTTCTGTTGTTTAATGCCACCAAGTCTGTGATGCAGCAGCCACAGGAAACTAATACATAAGATCATGGGGCCTGACTCCATGAATACATGTGGCTGCTGCTTCATAACATGTATGGAGTCCCAGGGGAGAAGAAAGGATTTGGAGGTTGAGGAAGCTGTCGTGGGGCATTGAGTTACTCCTGTTCGCTTCCTCAGACACTCTCCCTGGGCTCTTATGCATCATCCTGTTGCAGACACATAGTTCAACATCAGTGGCTTCTGCTTGTCTTTTGCATAGTAATCCCCAGTTTTTATGTTGACAAAATGTAGTTTCTTCCCCATAAAGCATTGTTGGTGTTTCTTAAAACTTCTGAGTTTTTTTTTTTTTAGTCAAATCGCTTCTAACTTCTGGCCCTTTTGCCAAGAAAATTCCAAGTTTTACTGCGAATTCATCATGGAGGAATACCAACTAAATTAAATATATAGAAAGGCCTGGCTACTCAACACATTCTATGCTTCTGTTTTTAGTGATCTTCAGATTTTTCCCTCTGATAAGTATCAATGTCCTTATGGCTAACACCTTCTACGACCCTAAAAACCACAGCAGTCTGATTGAACAATAACTGATGAGTGTATTTCTTTCTAGAATTTTTCAGGTCAAAGCTATCAAGAGAGATTCTGGTCATAGAAAATAGGAGATTGTGGCTTGTCTAAATCACAACAAATAAATGTTCAAAGGACACATGAAATGATTGACTTAGAAGAGATGGATTGCTTCTTCATGTTTATTTTCACATCCAGGGATAGAGGTATGACTGAAATCAGTGGTCCAAGAGTCTAGACCAGGCTATACACTGTCAAGGCTTCATCCCTGTTACCATGCGATATATAGAAATAGAGTGGTAGAGGTAGGATCTTAATATGTGGTAGCTGATAAAATGGACATTTTCTATATTTTCAATTAGAACATGGAGCCTATTAGCCAAGATTGGACCAAAATTTGAGAACAAGTGAAGATGGTTAAAATATTAGATAATATGAATATTACAAAACTATGCTTTCTATGTTAGTACCAGGTACAAATCCCATGTATCACCAATGCAATTCTTGTGGAATGGCTCTCTTCTGCAATAGTTAGAAATTGTATCAATTATTCAAATGTATTCTTAAGTTTAAGCAGGAATCTGTGTAATAATTAGATTCATGATCGTTGGGATCAGATAGAGAAGATTAAATTCAATCCATAAATATATGCTCTGTATCACTTGAATGAAAGTTATGTATGCCTTGTTTTCATATTATTCCTGGAATGGTAATATTACCTAACTCAAAAATTATGAAAAAGAAAAGAAGGCAATACATAAAAAACACTTAGAGAAATGGTTGTCACATAGTAAGTGCTCAGTAAATGTGTATTATTGCTTTTCCTCTGTATCAGAACCTAGAAATCCTAAACTGTACTTTCTAGTGTAAACTCAGAGAAGATGAAAGTAGAGCATGTAATTTGGAATGGGTTAAGCATAGCCATCCTGCTCCCAAGGTCTTGACAATAATTTAGAGAAGCCACACACCAAGAAAAAGTGATTGATTGAGACACAACAGGAGCAAGGCTTTTTTCTGTGTAGTGACACCTAATTTAAACCCTAATAAATAAAAATAGAGAATGAATTACAGTCAACTTAGAACTCTAATAGCGTGAAAGAATGCTGAATCCACAGAGGCCCTGAATTTTTAAGAATTATTCTCTACTCAACGGGAATGAGAAAGGGAGAAACCAACAAATCTTATTGCAGGGACATATCTTCCCATGAAAGAAAGTAAAACAGTGATAGAAAAACATAGATAAAGGTCACCTTTTAAAAAAATATTTAGGAGGTGGGCGCAGTGGTGCACACCTGTAATCACAGTACTTGGGAGGTTGAGATAGGAGGATTGTAGGTTTTGAGGCCAGCTTTAGCAATTTAGTGAGACCCTGTTTCAAAGTGAAAAATGAAGAGAGCTGGGGTTATAGCTCAGAGGAAGAATACCCCCAGGTTCAATCCCCAGGACCAATCATAATACAACTAAGAACAGAAATCTTGGAAACTTGAGAGCATTGTGATGATGTTGAAATAAGCCTAAATTGCTCCCATTACTGATGTGTGTATTGTGAGGGATCTGGACTGTGTTTCTCAGACACGCCCTCTAACCCTAGGATGAATTTGGAGGATGTCGGCAGACCAATGCAAATGATGTTTGGTCTTGATTGTCTTCAGCTGTTCCTCTGTTGCTTTGCCTGATGGAGCTGTGCACCTGAGCCTCATTTCCCCTCATTTTGTGAAAATGTTGATCAAAGCACCCTTATTTCTGTCAATCAGCTCCCATCAGGGAGTGGAGCTCTTTGAAATACATATTGACTAGTTGTGGCACCTATACGAATAATGTGGTGTTGGTGCTGGTGCTGGAGCTCACAGAATATGAAAGCAGAAGCAATAGATAGAATCATGGAGCTAACCCAAATTCTGCAGGTCTAATCTGAACTCATTTTTCAGATGAGGAAATGTAAGCATGAAGAAATTAAATGACTAAAACCAGGTCCTATTAGCAGAAGGAACACAGCTCCATATTTCTGGTCTTATTTTACTCCACAAATACAGATTCAGTTTCTATTAAGTGCTAGGCAATAGGTAAATGATGATGAAAAGACAGAGGCCTTCTTCTTACAACTATCACCACTTTGTGGACAAGCTAGATAGGTAAACAATAATTTGGTGATAAAGATAACCTTCTGGTGCTACGTGAGCATGCAAGTGGCCATCAAGCTTTAAGGATGTTCGTAACTGCTTGGGGGACAGTGGCAGCTCTGTGTGTTGGTCCTTTTCCTTTTGAAGGGGAGCCTCTTTGGCTGTCATCCTAAGCTTGTTTCACCACTGTGTGTTGTGTGTGTGAGGGACAGATAACCAACGATGTCTTTATGCTCATTGGTTGTCAGGTTGAGAGGAACTTTCCTCCAGGTGTTGCACTCATGGAATCTTGTCTGAGGAACTTTGTCTACACTTGGGTTGCTTTAGCTGTGAGACCCTGGATTGTAAGTCAATTCCAAAATGAAATGAGAGTTTAAGCTCTTAGGAGGAACATGAGTCCATTTGACATGTGGGAATAATATGATCATAGGGGCCAGAGAAGGGACAAACCATGGTCACTAATTGTCAAGGTCTTATTTGTATGGACATGCTGGATCAAGTTGTCCTTCAATTAAATCTGGACTGTCCTGAGTGAACTTCTTGGGCAATGAAAGGCACCAGACATTCAGGGACTCCCAAAGCTAGTTCATAAGAAACCTTGTCACTCTAGCCTAGACCTCTGGGAGCACTCATGCTAGAGAAACTGGTTCTTGGAACCCAGCCTCCGTGCTGCAAGGACTTGGGCCCTATGGAGTAGCCACTGTTGACCGACCCCGCTGAGCTGCCTGCCCAGAGCCACGTGTATGTTCATCTTGGATGTCCAGCCCAGTGGAGTCTTCAGACGACTGCTCTCCTATCTGACTTCTGCCTATGGTTGCATGAGAGACACCTAACTGTGAACTGCCCAACTGTGCCCAGACAACCTACAGACCAGGAGATATACTAATCATTCATTTTAACCCCCCAAGTTTTGGGAAGGCTTGCCATATAGTAACAGATACCAAAAATATCATCTTATTGATGAAGAAAGCAAGAACTAAAGATATTAAGTAACTTCCCAGAAGTCACAAAGTAAGTTATAAAGCCCAGATTTTAGGATCTGAAGTCAGATTATTTCACTCTAGAGAGCTCTTTCTTACCCACTATATTTTATTTCTTCCCACTGCCAACATTCCAGGCATTTACTACATGACCTTGATTAAGTCTGCTTCTTTATCCGTGAAATGCAGATACTAAGTATACTCAGCTCATAATTTTGTGTGTATATGTGTGAAGTTAAGTGACTTATCACAAGTTATACAACCAGGAAACGGTAGAGCCAGAATTTAAACATATGACATATTTATTCTTAAACTTGATTTCTTAACCATTATACAATATTGCTTCCTAAAAAAAGAATAAGATAAATGCCCAGTGCACCTTCATTGTTTCAAGGGTAGTTTCATAAACTTCAGCATCTAATAGTGTGATGAAATTCAGAGGAAACAGAAGTTCCTACAGTGGTGGTTGGGAAATGCATAAAGCATCCATGAAGAGAAGGTTGTATAGGGAACCCCTAAGTGTGTGTGTGTGTGTGTGTGTGTGTGTGCTCAATAAAGCACACAGAGCTTTATTGAGATATAATTGACATGATGTAAGATTCACCCTTTTAAAGTATACAATTTAATACTTGTTTTACAGAAGTGTGCATCCATCATGACTATCTAATTTCATAACATTCATCATCCCCAAAGAAGCCCTATACCTATTAGCAGTCACTTCCCATTCTCCCTTTTCCCCATAGAGATTTTTTCCACATTAAAAAAGAGAAAGAAATCTTAACATCTTTCTTCTCCTTAAAAATATAATAGATATTTAAGATATGTTAGAATGTAGGTGCCTTGAATGCACAGGTTGAATGTCATTTAATTATAGCTGTGCCTGCCGTAGCTAGTACATGGTGGGGACACTCACGGCACATTTGTAGCATGCAATATGTCCTGTAGCTGATCTTCCTTACTGTGGCAAAGAAAGTAGACTTTTTATAATTCTCCAGAGTGAAAATATCTGCTGAAACTGTAGTTGGAATAGGGGTTTCTCTCCTGTAGTGTATACAAGGGACCAGTTATACCATTACTGCTCCCCCCATGCAGCATGCATCAATAGTTACCCCAGAGATATGAACATTTTGTTATTTCACCAAAAAAGTGATGTTGGGATATTAGGATTGGGTACTACAAAGACAACTTATTTTCCTATATAATGGCTTGCACAGACATTGTTATGGGCTAATTGTTCCTCCTAATTGGCAAAAAAAAGTGTATATTAAAGCCCTAAACTCCAATGTGACTTTTTGGAGATAGGACCTTCAAAGAAGCAATTCAAGTTAGGTGAAGTGGTAAGGGTAATGCCTTGGTGCAATGTGACTGGTGTTCTTATAAGAAGAGGAGACACCAGGGGTGTGAGTACACAGAGAATGGGCCCATATGAGGACACAGCCAGAAAGAAGCCATTTGTAAACCAAGGAGAGAGGCCTCAGGAGATACCAAACCTGCCAAAACTTTGATCTTGGATTTCCAGCTTGTAGGGCTTAAAAAAATACCACCTAGTCTGTGTTATTCTATTATGGGAGCCTGAGCAAGCTAAAGCAGACATCATCCAGAGAGCTTATCAGAGGAGTATAATATAGCAGCGATTCTTTCTCCTAAGACATTCTAAGGAGCTGCATGTCCCCGTGTCTGTGACCCATTATTGCTTCCGCATATACCTAGAAATACTCAGTATGCAAGCTCATTCTTTAGTCTGCAGATAAAATTTGAACTAGACCTTGTGTTCCACATCAGAAAGATCATAAATTTTCTTCTCTGGGGTTCTGTTATTTTGTCTGAGTTAAAAGGAAAATACTATAAGGGATTTTAGTTATTTAAAACCCATTTTCCATTATAGTTATATTGTTCATGTTAGAGGAAGTTTATGTTCAGGTGTATATGAAATTAGTGGGCACAAAACATATAATTACTGATTGAGGAACACTATTTCTCAGTTTTATTTTTATAACAACATCAAAATTTTAGTAGTAAAATATGAATTAAAAACTTTAAAAAGTATAGCCATCAGATAATGTGAATGAAATATGCCATTCTTACAATAGTATTTTTACAGAATCTCCAAGAACTTCTCTAAGTGCTTATCCTTTGTAAACACCCAGAGTGCACAAACTTATATAATGAAAGTGGAGGCAATGAGGACATGGTATGCAAAGGAACAGAGTGGAAGACAGACGCACACTGCTGAGGCAAAGAGATTAGAACGGCGTTGATGAGGAGGTGCTGGGCTTGTATCTTTTCAGCTGTCAATGTTTCAACACTTAATGCATTATTTTTACACTCAATGCAAATTTTAAAAAAACGACAAAGCCACTATTTGCCTACAGATCTATAATTTGGGAGACTAGCAGGATGGAAAATAATAGCCTGTGTGTACCATTCCTAAATGTTGTCAACTTTCAGAGTTGCAAAGCATGCTAAAGATGAGTGCCTTGCAGCAAAGTTTTGTTAATATTGGAAATAATTTCTATGAAATTCTAGTTTTGGTAAATAATTCTGGTGAAGAATGTGAGGTTTGAAAAGAATGGAGAGATACTGTTTAATTCCCACCTTGTAAGAATATATCATAAATCTAGTTCCCATGTAAGGAAATAGGGTTCATAGACTTAAATGACCTGATGAGAATCACCCAAAAATAAGAAATACAGAATTTGACTCCAGACATGTCTAATCTCAAAGTAAAGACATTTTCCACTATTTTCCTGTTGGGACTAATGAGACTGCTTCCCGTTTTCCCATCCTGCCTTATGATCAAATGAATCAAAATCCAATTATCATATTTATAAATAATAGCAAAATGATATAGTCCACAAAACATAATGGAATGGCCAGAATGTTCTTATGCTTCTTAGGTATTATTAGACTCCTGAGAGAGCTCCTGAGGAGAAAATATGCAGCAGGTATATTAAGGTTGTTCTTTAATCCACTAGATTTGGGAGTGGATTAAATAGCCACACCAAAAGGTGGAAGAAAAGCTTAATGCCTTTTCTTGAATGATGATTAAGTGGTCAATATAAACCACATACAAAAAATATAAAGAATGTATATCTGAATAGTCTTGCATACTGGAAGAGCTTAGAATTGGAAGGGGCAATTGTGGCCAATTTTAATAGCCACAACTAATTGGAGACTTAATAAATCCACCTCCATCCTTTTCTTTGACTTTCATACTGTGGAGAAAGCTGGGGAACTTGAATATTATTTTCAGAAGTGGGGTCCCAAGCTGTTTGAAAACATTTTTTTTTCATGTTCCTTAGTAGAAAAAGTTTCACATCCTCGGAGGGCTGGTTAAAGGAAAATATTGTAGTCTTTTTCACAAAGAGTAAAACCAGGAATTATAGAAATGATAACTCTACATAAATACTAAAACAGAACATCAAGCAGTCATTGTATTATAACCTAGATCAGTGTTGTATAGTAGCATGATTGGTGAAGACATAATTATGCCCAGAAATAGGAAAAGAGAGAGAGAATTGTTGATTACATTTTTATTCTGTTCAACGGTAAATTCTTGTCCATAATGTAGGAATTATAATCTGAACTCTGCCAGTGTCAGTCATGGCAGATCTGACAAGTTGCCTACTCATAGCCAATCCCCATCTCGTTGTTGCTCACATATCCCATATTTGTTGTGCTTGACAATGTACAAAGTTCAAATATTCACTTGTAGGGTTTCTTTTTAACTATGGAAGGCTATCTGATGCAGTTCTGGCCAATAAAGTTCAAGGAGATGTCTTTTGGGTGGGATTTATGAGAAAATATTTTGTTATCCTGATTAAAAGGAGTAGATACATTGGTATGTACCTTTTACCCTTTTCTGGGTACATGTAAGAGAATAGCAGTCATTAAAAAAGACAATAGCCTGACTAAGAGTGGGAAAATGAAACAGGAACAGACAGGAGTGATCATCCCAATCTTGATTTTTCCCTATTCCCTTCCCAGACTGCTATAGTTTGAATATGGTTCGTCCCCACCAAAACTCATGTCCACTTAGTCCCCAATTCAGCAAGGTTGGGAGATAAGGCCCAGTGGGAGACTGTTGGGGTCAAGGGTACTGATCCCTTATGAATAGATTACTGTCACCTCACCAGAATATGTGAGTTCTCACTCTGGTGGGACAGATTAGTTTCTGCTAAGGTGGGTTGTTATAAAGCAAAGTTACTCTTTGTATTTTTTTTTCAGGTGCCACTGGCCACTCTCCCTCTTGCTCTTGCCATGTGACACCATCCTCCATGTTCTAAGGCAGCATGAGACCCTCACCAGATGGGGCCTCTAATCCTGAACCTCCCCGCCTCCAAAATCATGGGTTAAATATAAACTTCTTTTTTAAAAAGGAATCACTCAAAATAAATTACCAGTGTCAAGTATTTCATTGGCAAGGGAGATAGACTAAAGTTTATTACTGGGTGAGAAAAATCAACCCTATCTGATGGAAGCAGGTGTTGTTACATGGAGTTGCTTGCAGTCCCTCAAGTGGTACACATGTTGATATTCAGCAAGGTAGACAGCAGTCATTATCAGTGGTTCTGGATCCACCTAAATAACATTTCACGTGGTCATTCACTAAGCTGTTTTCTGTTTTATTTCTTTTTTTTATTTATATCCATTTACTGGTGCATTGTAATTATACATTTGATAGGTATCAGGTTAGAAGAATCATACATGCACACATTGCCCATTTAGCCCTCCCTCAAATCCCACCCCATTCCCTCTCTGTTCCCTCCCTTTAGTGCTTTGCACAATGATTTGAGTTTTATAAGTTTGGATATATACCTCATGCGCTTTAGTGTGTTTCCCTCCACCCCCCTCCCAACTCCCTCAGTTAGGTCATCTTCTTTGTTCATCTAAAGTTTTCATCTTCTTTGTCTGGAGTCCCTTCTAAATCTCCTTCTCTCTAGCTTCCACATATTAAGG